>JAHLJT010009436.1:33033829-33150014 GCA_031308135.1 Acheta domesticus
AGATGACATGATAGGGTGTTAATATTTCTAATAGTTATGAGGCATCTCTGAGAACTATTAGTGGCCACAGAGTAAACAATGCACCCGCTATAGTCTGTGTGGACACATAATGTATGCATTAGAGGTACATAGATATAGTCTATGGTGGACACAAAGTGTGCCGATAATCGATACCAGCGCAACAAGAGCATCGCGTGTTAAAAATGAAGTGGACAATTTTGGACTTTTAGGGTTTGTGAGAAATTGTACAGAAACTGTGACTATTCAAGTAAATAGAGGCAATGTCGTGGAATATTATACATGTTGTTTGAACACGATCGGTTAGCGGGTTCGCTTAAAATCACAGAAAAACGAGTTCGGAAAGAGAACCATTCGTACGTTCCAAGAAGCATCAAACCGGAATTTATTAAAATTTAAGAAGAAACACTGAATTAAATAATGAGAGATAATGGGATTCATTGGAAGATAATTTCGGCCGAATTTAGAACTGGGTTTCTGAATTTTTAGAACACTGGGGAATGTATTATTAAATAAATATTAAAACGTAAGAAGATGATGAAACAAACGAAGACATGTTGCATAACGTCAACATAGAAATCCACGATTTTCGGCTATAAATATTTAGAAAACGGCACTTTTAACAAGATAATCATGACATTGGATGCATGACGAAGCGAATGAACCCGAAACCCGTTCGAAACTCTTAAAATTGAATATTTTGAGAAATTTTCTAGGACGACAATGAGAATAAGCGAAAGAAGGTGGTCGGCATTTTTTTGAAAAACAAAGGTGTTGTGTTAAATCGACGCAAGTTTTTGAGACAGTTGGGTTCTGAAAGCCGTGGAAAGCACATCGAATTCACGTCGGTCCGATTCAAAATTCATAATTATTTTTGGGACTTGTAATTTTTTTGTGGTGATCGAGCATTCAGTTAAGAACTGTGAACGTGTAGTAAAACGGGACGTATTCGTATTGAAGACAGAAGAAGTTTATGTTATTTTGTTAGTGATTTTTCAATGGAACATTCTGGAAATTTATGGGATTTTCCACGGAAGGAGATTATTGAAGAAGACGAGCCGCACGAGATTCAACAGACCCGACGGCAACGCACGCGAGGAGGCGCGTGTACATCGAGGGAAGTGGCAACGGCGCGGTTCTTCAACAACAAACGCAGGAAAGTGGCGCATCAGCAAACGTTCGCGACGTAATCATGAATCCAAGCTGGTTTCGCGATTTTTAACAATAATGTGAACAGTAATGGAGATTACGGAACTGAATAGTCAAAAGTAACATTAATCCAGATAAGAACGATTTAACAAATACTAAGCAAGGATAATTAATTTCATTTTTTTTTTGTATTAGTATAGAATAAGTACGTACGTACGAGATTTTGCACAATATTAATAAAATTCAATTGCTACAAGGAATTCCTTTAATTAATTATCATTCATGATCAGCTGGTCAATGATAAATAAAGATTAGCATAAGAATTAATTGTGATTTATAAAACAGAGCGAATCGTAACAATCACGCCAAGAGCACCTATATAAAATTTACATTGTTGCCGCAGTTAAAGAAACGCTGATTAAAGTTTTGTTTTCATGTTTAAAGGAAACACCGTGTTTGATTTCAGTAGCATATTTCCTGGAAACTGTTGTTGTTTTGAATGTGTTTTCAGCCTGGTCCGTACGGAGGCACCCACCGCCCACGACCCATAAATTTTTGCAATCACGGGATTTAGCAGAGTAATATTCGGTAGTAACGTCAGATAGATAGAGAATCCAGAGGAAGTCCCGTGGGTTACTTTTGCATTGGCAGCCCCCGTTGGGGCACAAAAGGGGGAGTACGTTTTGCAGGTTATGACAGGGAGGGTGAAAGAACGAACACAAATACAACCATGCCCAAGGCCGGACTCCAATCCGCGATCCTTGAGCACAAGATCGCTACGGACACTACTGCTTTAGCGATCTCGGTCATCGGAGATCGGTGATAAGGGGAATTGATTGATTTAGATAATTTGATATTGTATTTGATATGGTAGATTAAAATGCACATCTGCGATTTAAACTGCTGCTGGATGAATATGGATGTAAAGATATCATTTTGAAACTGAAAATTCATTATTTCCACTATTGTAATCAATTCCCTGATCTAAAATATTTATTCACAATGAAGATGTTTGACGAAAACACAATGTTGTGGGCAGAAAGAGAGTTGGCAAATCTTCTAAGCTGTAACAACGACCGCTGAGTCAGCAGAACTGCGGAGCCAGCGCATTCTAGCTTTTGAAAAAACTACTAAATTACTATTCCTTTTTCATTCCGAAGTATTGAACAATTCAGGAAAAACGATTGAAATTCGTGATTCGTGCCCTATGTGACTAGTGCTCTAAAATTAGAAATACATTGAACTCTTAGCGAACAGCTAATACGGGAAGGACTAGTTATTTGATTTATTCTTCACATTAAATTACGTTTGCTATAAATCTTTTGAGGATATTTATTTATTTGTGTCAGAGCCCAATTCTAGATTACACATCGCCGACATCGTTCCTCTACGCAATGTCACAGGAAAAAGTTAGAAGAGGGATATGCCAAATGGGGTTGGGCAAGAGCTCATCTTCCAGCTTCTTAAGGAGAAAATAGGAGAGAGAATGGGGGAGAGAGATAGTGGGAGAGACAGAGAGAGTAGGAGAGACAGAGAGAGAGTGGGAGAGACAGAGAGAGTGGGAGAGACAGAGAGAGTGGGAGAGACAGAGCGAGTGGGAGAGACAGAGAGAGAAAGAACCACATACATTGCCTGGTCCATTGTTTCAGATACTGCTCCAGCAACCACAATGGGTTGATGAGAGGAAATCATGTAAACCATTGATCACATCAGCCGGTCACGAGGATTCTGATCCGGGTAGCGACGTTGTTGGACACGGGTACTTAGCGGCTGTGAATTATCCGCTTCGGTTTGGACTCGAACCTGGAAACTTCAGATTTACGCAACTTCACTTTTGGAGTCGAAAAACGCACGCTAAATCTCCCGGCATGTTTAGAAGGCTGACCGCATAAACGCCGCAATCAATTATTGATTTCGGATTGGAGGAACTTCTTTGTTTGCTTCTGAAAGGATTTATTTCATTATTTTCTTTTGTGAGTAAATAGGCGAACACCAGGTAAAACGTAATCCGTTAAACCGCAATGATTTATTCAAACAATACGGCTGCCAATAGGCTTGCACGAGCCAGCGATTTCCTCGTTCAGGCATTTGATCCGAACCAACATGAAAACACGAATCAACGAAATGTGTTGGCAGCGAGGTTTCCTGTAGTTCTTTAAAGAGATTGTTAGCTTCTGAAACACAAGATTTCTTCACTTATCGTTTAAAGTGTTTTTATTAAAGCATATATCTTTCTTGATCACGTACAGTTGTCCTTTCAGTATTGGTGAAGCTATTGCGGCACAAAAAGATGAAGATCCTATACTAATTATTTTCTAATTGATCTATTCACCGTCAAGATCGCAATTTTTCCTTTTATTCTTGCTGTTTTTGACACGTGTAAAATTCACTGAAGTTTCGAGTGGTATTTTTGTCTTTTTGATTACTTTTACTTTCGTTCAAAGCTTATTATGATTTTGCTACGATGAAATTTTAAAGTAAACACGAGTTTTGAGGAAGTTTACGAATGTAATTTAACAAAAAACTCTAAAACGTTGTCAAAAACATTTTAATAAAAAAAACGGACTGCCGAAGAAAATGTTCTTATGGAAAATAGGAGAAAGAAAAAGTATGTAAGCTCATGCAATAGATACATAGGTCAAGTATTAATTTAGCCAGAAGTAGACGATAAAGAACATTTTTGAATATTACGTGCCGTTGTGCTGATCTTAACACGTTAAAACACGAACGAGAAGTAGAATCTTCTAGAAAAACCACAGCACCCAGCTGGTTGGAAAAGTGGCAAGAAGGGTCGGGAAGAACTAAAAGGTCCTGAGTGCAAGATCGCGTCTTCACCTGAATAAAATGTTCAGGTTTTTGGCGAAGGAAAATAAAGAAATGCAAAGGAAGAAAATAGTTTTAGAGGTTACAAAGGAAAGGAGGGAGTGCCTGAAGATAAGTAAAAAGAGAAATTCGAGAATGATGTGTGGAGGAAAAGGATAGAGATAAGTCGGAGGAAAAGGATCAAGAGCGAAAAACAGGTGGCAACATCAAAAAGAGTTTTCAAACCATAAATCCGAAATGTTTCCTTCTTCGTCTAGTGTGTTTAGAGAGAAAATATCATCGTTGGATTCTGCGATTAATGAAATATTCTTGTCTTACAAACAGGAAGTCAATGAAATACTGATAGGAATGAAAACAAAGAATTCCATGACCCATGTTATTAAATAAAAATCGTCTTTCACCATTAAACATTTGCTATCAGTCAACTAAGAGTGTTCAAAATACACATACATTTGAATTTTGAACATGCAAAATATTGTCAATAGCAGTTCACATACGTCCTTTATAAGGAAGTCGATTATCACAAAATAATTCCGAGTTCACTTGGCATTTCACAACGCGTTCTAAGCTTTTGAATTGCTGGTGCAGAAACCCCCCTATCCGCTCTCGAAGATTTTTCAGCACAAGAAAAAAAAAGTTACTTCACACCCGATTCTGTACCAAACGCAAACTTCAGCCAGAAGTTACACCCTCAGTTCGTGGTGCACATAAGGGATTTTATGCCACTTGGTGTGTCTGTTATACATTATACTGTGTGAGCAGCACATATCCAATCAGTAAAAACTGGACGTGAGGGGTTTCTGCACAATGACATTTATTTTCGGTCGTGTGACGTATAATGTTTCATTTCATACTCGCTAGTTTTTCACCTCAAGCTTCAGAGAAAAGAATATTGATAACCAATAGGAAGGAAGAAATTACAAACGAAAATACAACTGGACTTGAAATAATCATGAAATGCGTTTTGAATACTGTTGACTTTATTAACCTCGCTGCTTGAAATACTATTAGAATCACTTGATAACATGATACACTAAGAATCAAAATAATAGGTAAGAAACATTACACTTTAAAAATACAACACTGGTAAAAAATGCAGTTTTGTTTCGAATAATAAATATAAATAGGCATTTTTAATTAAAATAGGCATAGATGACAGTCTGCATCATCTTCACTGTCCTTAAAGGGTTGGACTAGTAAAAGTATACGAGAACAGGAAAGTTAACTCTGGGACAATGTGCGGCCTGCGACAGAAAAGAAAATGGCACCACGAACAAAGACTATTCTAAGAATGAAAGAGCAAAGTGTTTTGTTTCTTCTGGAGCAAACTGAAGGAGATATCAAAAAGTAAGACACTATTATGAGACAAGTTCTCTCTGCACGGCTGAAACTGTAAGAACTTTGCAGTAAGTAATGTTATGTAATACGACAGTAGACTGTGCTCTACAGTTTCTGCCTCCTGTCCTGTCTCTAAACTTGAAGCGTGCCCGGAAAGTAACAGAACAGGACATCTGTACCCTAAAAGTAGTTTATATATGAAGTCCGAAGTGTGAAGTTTTTTCGTACAAGCTCTTTACAACTGAGGCGAGAGTAGTGAGGTGGTAAATGACCAAGTCCACAAATATTCACATTTCGGTCACGATTTAACGTTTGTTGTTCATTGTTTTTGTTTTTGTTTCTTGTACACTTACCTCTTAAAGTAACCAGGGCCGTTCTTGTACAGTTTTAAAGCTATTTCACGCGCTTACTACAACTTAAAATTTTATATATGAAATGTAAATATTAGTAATCCGATAACTTTGCCACGTTAATTGGTCACCAGAGGTTCGTTAATAAATTAAGTAAAGAACTGCACGTGTTTACCGAACGAGACATAGAAACCTCGATTTAATGGACGATTAGTAGTGTCGACGTTCGTGCTGTTAAAGTAAGCATAGAGAAAAGATGGTTTTGCGCTTCTGGGGATTTTGTGACGACGGTCGGTCAGCCAGCGTACACGATATATCCTCCGGACAGTTCGATGCATTTGCAGTCTTAGATAAGTTGTTGATCATAGTGGGTAGAATTCCCTTTCTGTAGTTATAGATAGTAATTTCTGTTCATTAAGTAAGCAATAAATTATTCAATGTAATGATTATACAATCGGTAAATAGTAGTTTGTGGAGTTCGAAGGAGAAGTATAATCCTCTGAACACCTGATTTCAAATCTCAGTCGAGTCATGTGGATTTTGTGATGCAGAATACGTATTCACAGGTGATTTTCTCAAGAAATTATTCCTATCCCTGCCGCTCATGCTACCAATATTTCATTATCTTTCCAATCATATAATTACTAATCACCCCTCAATTATTTCATATATGTCGAAAAGGCTACGGTGGTCATTTCATGTTAGGCATTTAATTGTCATTTAATGTCATACCTGTCGGTATGGTATTGAATTATGCGCATATCACACCCTGAAGATAAATTGTACAATGTACCTTGTAATTTTTCTATTATGAAATATCAAATTTACATTTTTCGTATATCAAAATAGTTAATAATCTCTCTATTCATCTGCAAATTGTTGTGGAATTTGGCGCGAAACATTTTGACACTTACATTCATGTTTCAACTTTCTGTGAAATGTTTTCACTGCCTGAGATTGAAGTATGTTGGACTTAACGGCCTCCAACGAAAGGCACTGTTTGCGATATGTGTACACCTCCTATCACATCAAAATCGAATCAGTGAGAAAAAGCAATTATTTCCGTCTCCGTATGTCATTTAACTGGACTGCTGGTAGACTGTTCTGAATTTTCTCAGAATTTGAACTTTTTCGAGCCATTCCTTGTGAATCTTGCAATTGTTTCCAACTGCAGTGTATTAGAAAAATATTTGTAAATAATAAATTACTATCATATTTGGGTCATTCCATGCAAAATTTCAGGTTTTCTGGACAGTGAGTCTCAGATTTTTTTCATATTTTATTACATTAATCTACTAATGATGAACAGTTAAAAGACAATTTATGGAATTAATATCTTCAGCAGTTTAGCAACAATTACGGGTTAAACATGGACGATGACACAATGTACTCAATAATGATAATAATTATGACGTTCACAAAATGAATAAAACTTTAAAAACGGGCATCCTATTTTGAAGATAAATGATCATATTTTAAGCAGTTGATAATATATTAAGGATTGAGATATTTGTTTATAATAAAAAATGCTAATAAATTAAACAAATACATTTTTCTTCAAAAGTAATATTTTCTTTTCTTTCATATTTTGCACACTGCAGGAAGAACCAATAAATAACCATTCTGCAAACTGTCGCGATGGAATCTTAAAAAATGCGTAAGTTATTAAATAAAAAGTATACGCGCATTTTGCTCTTAAGGTTGAAAGTCGCGTGCCTTTGCCCAGCGAGGGGTGACGCAAGGTCGTAGGCAGGCACCGCCAAGTTCATTCCCTAGGGATATCCATCGATGCCTTCGAAGGGATCCTGACACCAGTTTACAGGCTTAGTTTTCGCGTGTTACTGTTCAGTGATACATCGTGATAGAAAATGCCAAAGATTGTGAATACGTTTAACAGGCTTTGGTGCTGCAATCCATTCGGACTCGAGAAGCACAAAAGTCGGGTGGGTAAGAGAAAGATTACAGAGGCGATGCGGAAGAAAATATAGAATTTAGTGGTAGGTGAAGCAATATGCGATCTGTGTCGTCACAAAATATCCAAAATGCCCAATGCAGATCTTAGTGACTCAACTGAAACAGTGAAAACAGTGAAGTAAAACGTCAAGTGAAGAGGAGTACGTAGCCCCAGGAGTTGCAGAGGAAGCCACTATAAGTAATGTAAACATTTTGTATCCTCTGGGTCAATCACCATTGTCATTGCGAAAACAAACCCGAGAGAAATCTTACGCAAGGAGAAAGGTAAGTGCCGTAAATAAAGCAGTTTCTGAATTATTTCATGTGAGTACAGAAAGCAATGATGGAGAAGAAATGTTGACACAATTCAAAGAAAAACTTTCAAACGTGAAAACAGCTAATGAGAAATACATGATTTTAACGTGTTTACCAAAAAGTTGGAGTGAACAAAAAATAATGGTCGAATTTGGCGTATCTCTTCATGTAGCTCCTGCGGTAAAATTAACACCTAGAGAAGTAGTTTTGCGAAATCCACCATCGCGCGGCGGAGGAAAACTGTAACTCCGAGCGCTGACGAGGACCGCTGTGGCGCGGCGGCTCTAGCAGCTGAGACGAGTTCATTAATGGAGTGCCAGTAAGATACTTTTATTCATAACTTTAAAACTATTCAAGATTCCATGATGAAATTTACAGAGTAGCTTGAAAGTAGTTTCAGCAATTTTTCTTCCAAAATTCAAGAATTTAAAAATATTATATTTCCATTTATTGCATTTTTTAGAATTTGTTTACTTCCTAATTGTTAAAGACTCACGGTAAAAAAAATATCTTTAGCGTAAAATTATCCTTTACATTTCTTCTACAAATGGTGTCACTTTCATATGTTTTGCTTGTTTGCATATCATCGGAAAAAAATCATAACGGTATGTCTACAGACTGCTAACCTAATATTTCAAGTGCCCATTGTTGCTAAACAATGGATGATGAGACGAAAATATTGTACCTGATTCATGCAGGTATCATAATAAGTAAGGTGGCAAAATATTTTTAAATTCTGAGATGTAGTGTCAGATTTCCTACTTTTTTGCATGGAATGACCAATTACCATATATATTTTTTCCAGCCATTACTTGCTGGGGTTGCAATTTTCCCCAACAACTATGTATTTGAGGAATATTGATAAATTTTGCGAGTGTGTAAAGAACCCTATAATATAGTATCTGCAAAATTAGATACTCCTTATCATATCAAACAATTTTAATAATGTTGAACGAAAGCTAGAAGGAAGAGGCACTACAACCACCAGTTTGAGTGCCAGACCTCATTAGACTTTCCAGCTCTCACCCCTGACACGGAGAGTGCAACCCCTTTGGTTACATCACACTTAATCCGAACAAAATTACTGGGTCCGGCGTCCAACATTCTTATGAAGCGGTGCGCTCATTTAAAGCGCCGGCGGGACGAGTGCAGGCCGCCAGGTGAGCGGGCAAACGGGAAGGGGGGCGTGTAGCTGCGCCACCTGTAATTGCTTCCACGAAAGCCTCGCGGCGGCGCCACGTTCCCTACGCTCGTCGCACGCTCACCCCACGCTCCGGCGTGGCGTCATCACCCCACGCCAGCCCCCCACGCCGCCGCACCGTACGACAAAATACCGCGTCCCTCAGCTTCCGCTTCTACCATCGCTTGTGCTCTGGCCCTCCTCTCACCCTCGCCCTCACCACCGTCCCCACGTCCACCCTCACGACCCTTTCGCACCCGCTTCCTTCCCTACCTTGCCCACCGCCCTTGCCTTCCGCTCTCGCCTTCCGCCCTTGCCTCCCACACTATCCTCCCGCTCACCCCTCCCGCTCTCACCGCCCGCTCTCGCCTCCCGCTCTCCAATCCCGTTCTCGCCTTCCACCCTCTCCTCCTATTCTCTCCTCCTGCTCTCTCCTCCCGCTCTCCCCTCCCGCTCTCCCCTCCCGCTCTCCCCTCCCGCTCTCCCCTCCCGCTCTCGGCCCCCGCCCTCGCCTCCCATCCCCTCGAAACACCCCCAGTCTTCATACTTCCTCTGCCGTCTCCTCAACCTTCACCCCTCCGCTCATCTGCCATGGCACCCCACTTCATTGTCGCGCCACTTAGCGTCGGCGCCGCCCCACTCTCCTGCAGCCCCCTCGCGGCGACCGCCGCGCGCTCATCGCTCTCATGCAGAAGCTGAAGGCTCCTCGCAGCCGCGTCCCGTCGCGCGCCACTCCGCCGTCCTTCACGCGGCGGCTGACATCAGAGCGCCCGCGCGATGCGACACGCGGTGCAGCTACTCCGCTCCCGGTGGGAAACGCGGCGACGAGCCTGGGACGCGCGGCACGCCCCTTTCCAGGTCGAAGCACCTCCAGCGATACTTCTGCCCCGCCAACGCCCAGCTCTTCGCTCTCTGTGCACCCTCCCTCACGTCTCCGCTGATCACGGCCCCGTGATACACCATCCCATCTCTACCCGCCCTGCACTCGCCCTTGCACCCGCCTCTTGTACCCGTCCCTTGCACCCGCCCCTTGCACCCGCCCCTTGCACCCACCTCTTCCACCCTCCCCTTGCACCTGCCTCTTGCTCCCACTCCTTGCTTCCGCCCCTTGCTCCCGTCCCTTTGCTCCTGCCCCTTGCACCCGCCCCTTACATTCGTCCCTTGCACTCACCCTTACACTCACCCTTTTACCCGGCCCTTGCACCCGCCCCTTGCACCCGCCTCTTGCACCCGCTCCTTGCTCCTGCCCCTTGCTACTGCCCCTTCTTCCTCCCTCTTGCTCGTGAACCTTGTACCCGCCCCTTACACCCGCCCCTTGCACCCGCATTCGTCACCGCGCCTGCACCAGCGCTCAACTGTACGCTTGTACCCGTCCCCGCATGCACATGCCTCTCCCCTGACCTGCCTCCTCGTCGGCGAAAGCCCTTGCTTCCGCTCCGGCCCCTTGTTCACCTCCGCCTCAACGCAACTCCGGCTGTCGATCTCCAGTGGCATCGTATCTGAGCTTTCTGACATTGAATAAAGCCGTCTTTCACCTGTTCCAAAGTGACACTCCATTTGGACGTGCTTTTCAATATCTTTCGTATTTTCTGGTGTTTGCGTTCGTGATATTTTCAACAATTTTTTTTACTTCAGATAATGGCTTAGTCCTGCACAGCATGATACAAGATCTTTATCTTTTTTCCATTTCTATAGTTTCAATAAAATAAGTTATCTTTCTTTTCAATAACATTAGTGTCTAACTCTACTCTGTTCATGTTATTCTCATAAATTTTTGAGTAAAATATAACCATTTCGCTTCTTTCTTCTCTAACGTTTTGTTATAGATCCCTCTGTGTAACCACTTTCCCGCTCCTCTATGAATGCTAGGTCATCTTCTGCATTTACGCTAGTCTTTGTGTCACGTTTCGTTACTTCATTACTTGCAAGAAACGTTTAACTGTAAAATTCGTATTTCGTCATCTCTACATTTTTATTTACATTTTCCTGCTGTTTCGGTCATCTCACTTTCAGTACTTTCGCTTCGAGATAATTATGTCTAGAGGGAAAGAGAGAGAGAGAGAGAGAGAGAGAGAGAGAGAGCGAGCCGTTCTCATTTTTCATGCGAGACAGAATAAAGTTTTCGGCCATCATATTTCGCTAGAACACGAGAAAAATTACATATCTAAAAAATTGGCATTTTTTCCATTAGTTACAGGGCAAAATCAGAAAGAAACCTAGTTCTACTGGTTAAAAGGTAATGAAGTTACTAGTATATAAAACAATGAAAATATAAAGCAAAACGTTTCGTCTTTGACTGCAAAATAAACGGCTTTGTCCAGAATGAAAATGTTCTGAAAAATAAAAATGATTAAAATTTGTAACCTTTCTTGTGCGGCAATTATTTAATGTTAACTCATATTGCTTAACTGGTAAAGGGTTTTTGGTCAAGTTTAGGTCATCTTTTCTTTCTTTCTTCACGGAATTTTGTAAGCTTACAAGCTCATTTTTGTCTCACATTATTTCTAAAGTCTCTTTTCTGTCGCTGTCACGCTATCTTGCCTTCATACCTTTTTCCTGCCGACTCTCGCGTTCTATCAACACATGGTTCCAACGAGCCTTGGAGTCATCTAAATAATTTCTCTGATGATGAGTGGCTGAATTTAAACTTCATCGATACAAAATATGTCACAAACGAGTTATACGTCTAAAAAAATCGCCATATTGCAGTTAAGTGGAAAATTAATTTTAGAAAAAACCTGTTTTTGTTAGTAAATTTACAGATTAAGCACAAACAGCTCGTTTATATCAGAAATACACGACTCTGTGTATTAGACGTGAAATACACGGCCCTGCACAGATTGAATCCGCTCTCTTGCAAAATGTCAATTTTTTTAGTCATTAAAAAAACTAATAGTTTTCGTTCAACATTACGTGCAATATGTGCAATTTTCAAAAAAAAATCACAAAAACAAGATTTTCTCAAAAACAGCTCCAAATTTTTTCTTGAAACTTTTGGCAAGGATAATGCTAAATATACTCTATCAGATGACATAAATGTCATATGTTGACATAAACATATACGTTGGTTTTTTTAAAATTACAAAAATTTAAGATTTTTAAGTCTTTCACGTCGTCAACATTTACAATATAGATGTATCTATTGTTCAGTGCGTTTGTTTACACATGAGCTTCAAAGTATCTCTGATGATAGTTTTTGAAATGTCCATAAGTGGTCCATAATAAAGGAACAAAATTGGCAAATTTTCTGAAATGTTCAAACCAATTTTCTCAAATCTATTGAACATTTTTCGTCAAAATTTTCAACAATGGAAAAGAGTTCAATTCTCTCCCATTTTCAGAAGCTTGTTGCATTTAGCGATTTAACCTAATCAAAAACAGCTATATCAGTTTGTGCACCGGCCGAGTTACCGTTACGAAACATTGTTTAATTGGTAAACTACTATTCGGGTCAAGTTTCGAACATCTTCGCCTTTCTGCTTAGACTGAATTTAGAAAGCTCACAGTGTTGTATCCCTCCTTTATCTCTGAAGCCTCTTTTGCTTCCGCTGTCCTGCCATCTTGCTTCCACACCTTTCCTCGCGGTCACCCGCTTTCCGCCCTCATATTCCCTTCCCCCCTTCCCCCCCTCCCTCCCACATCACAGCTCGCGGCCGGGGCTGCCTCCAACGAGTCTCGGAGCCTCCGGATTTAATTTGCCTTATGAAGAGGGGCTTTTGTTTTAATCGCCGTGGGAGAGAAATCACTTTGCGCTAAAGCCTTGTTTTCTTTTAATTATCTTTTTTTTACTTTACTGCTGAACTAGAAAAAATATTTTATATCTTCTATTCACTGAAGCAACTTGACGCTTTATCACACAAAAGCATTTAAGAAGGAGAACGAAAAAGAGGAGGGGGCAGGAGAGAATGCGAGCGGGAAAAAAGTAAGAATCTTGAAAAAACCGACCTATTTCATTTCGGCTAAAGGATCCCTTTTTAAAGTTGTCTCGAAAACGCTGTTCCATTCAAGAGTGGGGAATTAAAAGAGATTAAAATTAACTTTTATTTACACTTCAATCCGGGATGAGGATTAGCAAACTGAACACGACGGGTGCACTGAGGGGAGCACAATTATTCTCCCTCGGAGATATCGACGGAGGCGGCGGTGAAAGAAGCGAGGGAGACGGAAAACGGGGGGCGGGGGGATAAAGGGGCCGGAGGAAAGATGGTAAAGTCAGCATTGACGAAGTCGATGGCGAATTTAAAGACGGCGCGCCGGCGAGAAAGCATTAAACGAGAGAACGCGGAACTGATTGGGGCAGAATTGACATTGGTGTAGGATGGAAGGCAGTGAAAAATTCGTTCGTGTTGATGGAGGGCGTAGTCACGTGAACTATAACACGCAGGAGATGCAGGAAAAAGTGATGTGACGTTGAAAATGTGTCTTCGAGCACGTGGGAGACGGAAGACGCACTCCTTTGGCACTCCTGTTTCCTTGTAGCTTTTCAAAGTTTTAGTATTACATTGCCTTCCACTGAACGGCTTATGGTATGCATTATAGTTGCGTATGTTGGTAGAAGTGGTTACGAGAGATAAAAAGATTTCTTTCCAGGGAAAAATAATTTATCTGGTGATGATACGGATGGTACTGTTGATTAAGACGGAGGTAATGATGTTTAGTAATGAATAATAATGGATGAGGTAATGGTTGAGATGTGCACGGTGAAATAAAGAACCAACCACACTACATCTTACGAGGTAAAACAATTATTCCTTAAGGACTCGAATCACACAGCTTTTAGCATCACGCACTAACGACGTAGTTTCAAACCTTTGCTCTATCGATGGAGACTGATATAATTGTAAAAGACATCAAAATTAAATAATAGGTAATATTAGCAGAAGTGATTAAGGAAGTAGGAAAATGTGAAAGATTAGAAAGGTCAAGTTGTACAGTTGTAACGCAGAACCAGGAAAAGACGTCCGTCTCACGTGAAAAGAAATATAAACTAAAACCTATCTGATAAAATAATGGAGTTGGCTTTTCCAGGAAAAATAGAAAAAGCTACGCGATGAGTGACTAGAAATTCCGTAGCGGCTGCGAAAAGTTGCAGCGTACGAAAGAGAGAGACGCGCGGAGCAGAAGAAGCAAATTGCCAGGGGACGTTGGAGGTGAGCTAGTGGAACGATACGGAGAGCGGTGGGGAGCTTAGTCTGTGAAAGAGCGAGATACGGTGCTCGACGAGGTTTCCTCGTGTTTTAACACCGAGTGAGGAAATGTTGCACCAAATCATAGTCCTCTCAGAAACATTGACTTTTTTATCGCGAAGCTACACGCCACGGAGAATTACTTTTCTCTTGGCGAATTATTTTTATTCGCGAGAATAAACTATTTCTTAAAGATTTTAAACAATTATTTCTGTAATTGTAATTTAACAATTCAATAATGTGTTAAAGAACACTTTGAAAACAACTTTCACAACAGTAAATTATTGAAAACGTTGCCTTTTTCCAGTTTGTAATTGTGAAAATTTCAATAAAATAAAAATATTAAATACTAAACCAAGCCACTCACTTGAATAACTCTTCGTAATCCGTTATTTTAGTATGCTAACATCTTTCTTGTAGTAATAAATAATGTGTAACATTTTATCATATGCTTCTTAAAAACTATTATCATTTATTCTTAAAGATACACTAAAGCTCTGGGCATTGCTCTTTCAAGTATATCGATATTATGCACACACTTTTCTAAAATACATGTAACCTTATGTAGTAAATAAGTAAAATTCCATGTTTTTGGAAACGAACATCCCATTCAAGGCTCTGCGTTTATTTCGTCTCGGCGCTCTTAAATCAATGTGTTGATAAAAAAATCTAGGGCGTCGAAAAGGAATTGGAAAATTATGTCTGCAGCGTGTGTGCACATTTATTGGAATCCCCCAAAAAGGATTTCCCTGTTCGAAAATCAAGTGAGAGCGGGTCGAGAGCGCAGAAGGCCGTGATTGCAGACCGAAGTTTGGTGCAGGATGATGGCGGCGGCAATGGAGGAGTGCTGAGGTGGCGACGGTGGAAGGATTACGCTGGTGGTAGTATTGATGAGTGACGTCGCTGGCCGTTGATCGAGATGTGTTTAGTGGCTGTGAATTACACGTGGGCCAATGTGTAAGCCAAAGTGATATCCGGGAAGTGACGCAGGGGGAAGAGGGGAAGAGTCGGGGAGGGGATTGAATTGTGTGCAGACGAGAGCCACTTGGTACAGACGCGGGGCAGTGGGAACAGAGCTGGAGCGGAGGCTGTTATGACGGGGAGTTGGATGTAGAGGCAAATGAGTTGGAGAGGAGGTTGCAATGACGGGGCGGAGTGCTCAAGAGATTGGAAGTGGGGCCATGGCGTGGATATTGGTGCATGGGCGGGCAGATGTGTGCAATGACGAAGCAGTGAGGGAAGTGAGTGCACTGGCTGGAGGGTACTTTTGAGATAAGGTGGAGTGAGTGTCGGAATAGTGAGGGCAGTGGCTGGCTTTGGGAACAGCAGTAGGGCGGCGGGTGCAATGGCGGAGAGATGGTTTCAAAGGCAGGTAGTGGCGGCGGATTGGCCAAGTAGGTAGTAGGCGTTGCAAGGGATGTGGGCTAAGTCGATAGTGGAGGCAGTAAGGTAGGACGGTTGGTCGTAAGGAGATAGTGGGGGGCAGTGGGGGCGATAGGCTAACAATGAGTGGGGAGGTGGTGGCGGTCTGTGGGGGAGATAGGTTAAGTGGGTAGTGAAGACATTGAGGGAGGAATGTTACGAAGGTGGTGGCGGTCTGTGGAGGAGATGGGTTAACTTGGTAGCGAAGGCAATAAGGGAGGAATGTTACGAAGATGGTGGCGGTCTGTGGGGGAGGTGGGTTAAGTGGGTAGTGAAGGCAAAGAGGGAGGAACGTTACGAAGGTGGTGGCGGTCTGTGGGGGAGGTGGGTTAAGTGGGTAGTGAAGGCAATGAAGGAGGAATGTTACGAAGGTGGTGGCGGTCTGTGGGGGAGGTGGGTTAAGTGGGTAGCGAAGGCAATGAAGGAGGAATGTTACGAAGGTGGTGGCGGTCTGTGGGGGAGATAGGTTAAGTGGGTAGTGAAGACATTGAGGGAGGAATGTTGCGAAGGTGGTGGCGGTCTGTGGAGGAGATGGGTTAACTTGGTAGCGAAGGCAATAAGGGAGGAATGTTACGAAGGCGGTGGCGGTCTGTGGGGGAGGTGGGTTAAGTGGGTAGTGAAGGCAATGAAGGAGGAATGTTACGAAGGTGGTGGCGGTCTGTGGTGGAGATAGGTTAAGTGGGTAGTGAAGGCAAAGAGGGAGGAATGTTACGAAGATGGTGGCGGTCTGTGGGGGAGGTGGGTTAAGTGGGTAGTGAAGGCAAAGAGGGAGGAACGTTACGAAGGTGGTGGCGGTCTGTGGGGGAGATAGGTTAAGTGGGTAGTGAAGACATTGAGGGAGGAATGTTGCGAAGGTGGTGGCGGTCTGTGGAGGAGATGGGTTAACTTGGTAGCGAAGGCAATAAGGGAGGAATGTTACGAAGATGGTGGCGGTCTGTGGGGGAGGTGGGTTAAGTGGGTAGTGAAGGCAATGAAGGAGGAATGTTACGAAAATGGTGGCGGTCTGTGGGGGAGGTGGGTTAAGTGGGTAGCGAAGGCAATGAGGGAGGAACGTTACGAAGGTGGTGGCGGTCTGTGGGGGAGGTGGGTTAAGTGGGTAGTGAAGGCAATGAAGGAGGAATGTTACGAAAATGGTGGCGGTCTGTGGGGGAGGTGGGTTAAGTGGGTAGTGAAGGCAATGAAGGAGGAATGTTACGAAGGTGGTGGCGGTCTGTGGGGGAGGTGGGTTAAGTGGGTAGTGAAGGCAATGAAGGAGGAATGTTACGAAAATGGTGGCGGTCTGTGGGGGAGGTGGGTTAAGTGGGTAGTGAAGGCAATGAAGGAGGAATGTTACGAAGGTGGTGGCGGTCTGTGGGGGAGGTGGGTTAAGTGGGTAGCGAAGGCAATGAGAGAGGAACGTTACGAAGGTGGTGGCGGTCTGTGGGGGAGGTGGGTTAAGTGGGTAGTGAAGGCAATGAAGGAGGAATGTTACGAAGGTGGTGGCGGTCTGTGGGGAGATAGGTTAAGTGGGTAGTGAAGACATTGAGGGAGGAATGTTGCGAAGGTGGTGGCGGTCTGTGGAGGAGATGGGTTAACTTGGTAGCGAAGGCAATAAGGGAGGAATGTTACGAAGATGGTGGCGGTCTGTGGGGGAGGTGGGTTAAGTGGGTAGTGAAGACAATGAGAGAGGAATGTTACGAAGATGGTGGCGGTCTGTGGGGGAGGTGGGTTAAGTGGGTAGTGAAGGCAAAGAGGGAGGAATGTTACGAAGGTGGTGGCGGTCTGTGGGGGAGGTGGGTTAAGTGGGTAGTGAAGGCAATGAAGGAGGAATGTTACGAAAATGGTGGCGGTCTGTGGGGGAGGTGGGTTAAGTGGGTAGCGAAGGCAATGAGGGAGGAACGTTACGAAGGTGGTGGCGGTCTGTGGGGGAGGTGGGTTAAGTGGGTAGTGAAGGCAAAGAGGGAGGAATGTTACGAAGGCGGTGGCGGACGGGGGGCTAAGTAGGTATTGGGTGCAGTGGGGAGGTGGGTGACGTAGGAGGATGGGGCAGTGGTGAGCTGTGGTGGTGGTGGAGAGCAAGCCTTCGGCAGGTTGCTCTGCTGTGGAAGGGAGGTGAAGGATCAAGAGCGGCCGGGGCTACGCGGACAGGCAGCCTGGTGCACCACCCGTTAGTCGATGGTCAAGAGCCCTTAAGGTTAATGGGTATCGTTATTCCAATTTTATAATGGCACGCCATTGGACGTTTTCCTCATTACGAAAACAACGTTAATCTCGTGGAAATATGCGAAATCGATTTTCATTCGTGATAATTGTTTGCAGAACGCGGTCCATTAATTAGTAAGTGGATCGTAATAAACTGCTTGGATAGTACGAAAAGAGAACTAAAATGATTCCGAGATTTGGTAGCGACATACATTTTTAATGTATGAAAATGGCAATTTTTACCGAGCGAATAAATATTCCGTTAATGCTAAATTTTTCTCTAAAATACTTCTCGAGTATAATACGCTGAATTAATACAGAATTGACATGAATTTTTTTCAATAAATTTTTAATATTACCCTTTTCAACCCATTAGGACTCATGGATGCACCTTTAACAATTTAAGGAATGCAAACAGTTTGTGAAATTGGTAAACCATTATCTAACCTGCGATTCGCTAATGGTTCTCACATTTCAGGTTTATGGATATAAAAATATCTCTCTGTTGCAGTTGTGCAAAGAATATTATTAGTGTATTTACAAAATACTACTGCTTTCAACAGAAATTAAATCAGTAAGAAAATCATACATCAGTCATAGATTAATCGAATGAAACATCTTTTATGTTAGTATCAGGGCACGTGATGTCTGTGACCACTAATTTCTGAATCATACTCAGACATTTTGCAAAATTCTTTTATTGTTTTCAATCTGTTTCAGCGAATTGGAATTGAACCTTTCATTTATAAAACAATTACACAAATCTCTTTTTTACACCTTTTCTGAATAACACCTTTAAATTGTGGTATGCACGTAGCACTATGCGCGTAAACTCCCTTCTTCAGGTACAATTAAATTTTCGAAAGTGGCAAATTATCTAACTCTGGAGCACCTTAATTGCATAAATGTTCCAGCGATGACACGTATGAAACTTCGTTTGAGTATCGTTGCTGACCAAAACTAGGTCGAAAGTCGGGTTAGGGATTGAAGATTGACTTCCGCACTTCAGCAAATTTTCAAAGAGGATTTTACGAAAAGGTATTCCTTCCAAGGAGAATATTCTTAACATTTTATGAATTTACAAAAAAGGTTACATGACTACTTGTGCATCGAAAGTCTGAACAGTGTTATAGCTTCTGTCGTTAAATATTTTCCTCTTTACTTGGAGAACCAGAAAAGTTGAAAAAAAGTTCCCCTTGAAACTTGTTTGACATATTTAGTACATTCAACACGTATTCCATACAAAGGCTCCTCCCCGCCGAGACAAGGAGATAACTTAAAACTGGTGACAGTCCATTGTCTGTTTTGTATAGGTTCTACAAAATTGATCTGGAAATGACTGAGTGAATTGAAGGATGTCCTCGTGAAAACAGCCGATTTGACAAATCATAATTTCTAATTAAATTCTATAGTTTGCAATTGGATAACATGCCTGTGTCCTATTGAAGGAAACCTAAGATTGAACCTGAAGGCTAGTTGCACCATTAGGGGCAAATAAATTCATTTGGTCCATTTCGGTCTACTGGTGGTGAAATGGTATATATTCTCATAACTTTCCAGAACAGTCTAAGAGTATTCTAAAAAAAAGGAGTTTTTTGAGTCGGTAAGGAACGAAAATGCCCATTGAATATTTGAATGCTCATACAGCGGATATCAATAGCTCATTTGATTTCGTCTGGAGGAGAATTCAAGCGGCCAGCCTCTCTGATCGGTAGTTTTCCATGGTTTCTCCCATCAACATTAGGCGAATACCTGATCAGTACGCTACCAAACAGGCCACGGACCGCGCGCAATCTTTCCTTCCCATTGCTTGTCCTATCTTCATCCCCCTTACACACACTTACATAAAATACACCACCACACATACCGGGAGACAGGTTGGGAGCTTAGAGCTTGTCCCGGATGTGGTGGTGCCCCGCTGGTGGGAGATACTTGATAAGGTAAAAATCCGCTAGGCGATGGTAGGTCGATGCCGAATCTCTCCATCCAGCGGGGCAAGATCATCGTTACCTCCCGAGCAAAAACAGTACTACACTTACGGGACTAATGCCCTTAAGAGATGACGCGCCCGGAATCATTAACAACAATCATTCGGTTACTATCGTCTCGTCGAATCTATTTTTGGGAGGAATTCTAAAACATACTTGTTTAGGGGGATTTCAAGGCAATTAGAAATGTCAAACAATTGAAAATGTAGTGCAATCGTATCATTTCGGCATAAGAAAAATCATTAAAATTATTATTCTTGTCGTTATTATGGGCATACACAGCCCAAATAAACATGTGTAATATGCAAAATTAAACGATGGCTCCAAGGTAAGCTCGTACGATTTATTTTTGGAAGACTACTTGATTAAAAACCAATGTTCTTTTTCGAGTAAAAATAGGAACCCGGAGCTTCGGTGTGGAGGTTCCAAGCGTGGGCCGGGGTGTTGAGATCGCTTCGCAGCAAGTGAAGGCGAGGGGAGCGGGGGGGGGGGGCTTGCCGTGAGCGAGTGTGGATCCGGCGCCAAATCCCGCGGCAGCTGCGGCGGCGCGAAGCGCGTGGTGCAGCGGAGCGTGGCGGGGCGGGGCGCGGCGTGGCGGGGCGTGGCGTGGCGTGGCGGGGCGGTGTGGGGCGGGGCCCCCGCGGCTTCGAACGCTCCCCTACCTGCCTCGACAGTCTCCAGTGGAGGAGGCGAAAGCGTGGGTGATAGAAGAGCTAGACGAGATGGGGATATGTGGGAAGCTTGTTTTTTCGCGGGTGACAATGTTGAAGTTTATTTTGAAGCACGAAGAGAAAATAGATTGGCGAACGAAAGCTGCAAAGTTCATGGAACAATTGATCGAGATGGCTAGCCGATATGAGTGACAGCGCTCCCTCAGCGACGTGGGACCCAGTCGCGTGGCGCCACGTGCGGCCGCGAGTGGGCGGAGCGGGGGGGGCAGGAGTGGGTGGCGCGGACGGAAGCCGGCGACGCCTTAAGAGCGCTCTACAATAGTACGCGAACGGGAACGGCAACGCGAAGGCGAGGACGGGAACGGGAACGCGAGGTACGTGTGCTTCACAATAAACACCAACGGGAAGAGGAATAGCGCTATGAACCTACAGCGGCAAAAAAGAGAACTTCAGGAAAATGTTGTCAAAACCAAAGCACTTCTAGCTGCGCTACTCTGTTCCCTCTTGGCATTGCCATCTTCCAGTTTTTTGCGAGTGCCTTGTATGAGGAATAAATACTTTAACGAAAGAATATTAATTAGAAAACAATCATCAGAATGAAAAAATGCGAAAACTTCTACGAACTTGCGGAAAGTACAACTAACCAAATAAACAAACAACTCCAATGTACTTAAATGAAACAAAACTTACTTTGTGGGAAATTTTAATTCTGTGTATTAATTTGAATAGAAAACTAATTATACTGAAATCACTAAAAAAGAGCTAAAACAATGCAACAACGACTTACAAAACCCACCTCAAAACCTAACCTCACAAATTCATGCTCTAATCTCAATATCGCACAACACTCAACTCCGCTCCAGACCAGTTTCGCGCGCGGGCCGTGTGCTCGATCAGCTGGAAAGCTTCGCCGCCATTTGCTGTACTCTCATTCGTCGAGAGGCTTCCCGTTCCCGGGCCGAGATAAATGTTGACCATCCTTCCCATTACCGTCAAGCTTCGCGTAGCCGTCGTGTTGTGAACGCCTGCCTGAGATATCCGTCTTTCAACTTTCTTTACGTTCCCGTTCGCGTTGCCGTTCCCGTTCTCGGGTTAATTGTGGAGCGGTCTTTACGTGTGCCCACGTGCGTCCTGATGTCTTAGGCTTCGGTCAAAGTGGACCCGTATTCGGCCGAGGTCGCGTTCGGCCGAACACGGCCGTTAACGGCCGAAGACTTCAAACCCTCACTAGAGCGCAGGCACGGTCACACTGCATCAGACAAGTTCTGGCGAACACGGCAGAACTTCGAAGTCGGCTGACCGATATCAAATGAATTTGATTTGTTCGGTCGATTGTGGCTGTCAGAGGTATATGTTGAAAAGTTAGTTTCACTTGTACATGAACGAGATGCTCTGTGGAAGAAATAGAATTCCAGATATCACAAAAGGGAGAAAAGCAGATAATTATGGAATGAAATCGTAGAAGAAATGGGCGAAACTAGTACAAAACATGGGACCTCGCATACCTTATGATTATGAACAGTCGTCGTTGGTAATATAAGATATGAAATTCACCAGTATTTTTGAGATCGGCGAAAATAGTAATCTCTTTGATTTTCAAGCAGAAGAAATTTAAGGGCGGAGCTCTCAGCAAGCAGGTGTAATCTTCTCCTTCCATTAGATACCACTTACATGCAATAATTCACACACACACACAATATATATATATATATATATATATATATATATATATATATATATACACATATATATATTGCAGTCGCATGTAGTGTGACCAGTCAGGTCGACAAAATCAGTCGGCCGTTCGCGCGCGAACTTTTCTTCGGCCGAAAACGGATCCACTCTGACTGTACCCCTAGACGCAGCTCGACAGGCATTTGTTGCGGAGCTCCTACATTCGATTCGAGGATGTAGTTATAAAGGAAT
Organism: Acheta domesticus; assembly: GCA_031308135.1. Lineage (NCBI taxonomy): Eukaryota > Metazoa > Arthropoda > Insecta > Orthoptera > Gryllidae > Acheta > Acheta domesticus. The sequence goes on from JAHLJT010009436.1 coordinate 33,056,330, forward strand.
GCTCTGAAACGTTGCCACTTCAAAATACCGCTTTAATTCGGTTCTGTGCAGAAGTAAATCGTGGAAAGGGCTGCGATAGCAATTGTTCTGTTCGGGGGAGTGGCTCTGAATCCCTCGAAATGCATGGATATTTTGATCCGATGTTTGTGACGAGGAAAGCTACAGCACATCACTACGAATACCAAAGCGTTGTCAACGGCATTAATACCATAACAATGACTACACATTACAAGAACAAATGTAGCAAATACGTATTCATTATCTTCTATTTTCCTCGTCGTTCAATAATCAACGTTCCCCTTCGAAACTACACACACTATCGTGCCATTAATTAAACGCGGATAAGTGTCTGATTTCAGTTCCTAGTATTCAGTAGATTTATATTCGAAATTCACTCAGCGGTCACTTAAAACTACCTATTTCAGTAAAATACAGGCTGTCCGGGGAGGAAACGTCGAAACTTCGAAACTATGCTCTTAAGATAATTCTAATAATATTTGTCTAATAAACTACGTGGATATTCCGAATGTTGAGCCGCAATAAACACTCAAAATTTGGTTTGAAAAGTTGATTTAGTAGGCAAAACTGTGCATTATAGAAGCATGGAAATACTCCAGAAACATATAAATTGTTTATTATTTACAAAAGAAATTAATATATTTGTTCAGAAAGAAAAATTAAGCGTGAAATAACAAAGCAACCAGTTTACACAATTCGACTGCTTTTTTATTTCTCGCTTAATTTTTCTGTTTGAGAAAATTATACTAATTTCTTTTGTAAATAATAAACAATTTAGCATGATTTCTGGAGTATTTTCTATGCTTACATAATGCAAATTTTTGCCTAGAACTCATTTTTTCAAACCAACTTTTGAGTGCGTATTGCGGCTCAACCATTCGAATATCCACGTAGTTTATTAGACAAAATATGCTTAGAATTGTCTTAAGAGCTTATTTTGTAAGTTTCGACGTTTCCTCCCCGGACACCCTGTGTATTTAATATTCCTTTTAAACCACGTATTCTTTAAAATTTATGTAATGGAAGTATGCATTTAGCAGTTTGGGTCGCTTGTCCGTACTTTGCCAGCTAGGCGGCTGCCATGCTAGGGCCTCGCTTCAGTCCCACGCTTGGAGGTAAGAGAGAGACATGTGGCGGACGTGACGTATTCCCTTCACCGTAACTAGCAACCTCTGCCTTTCTTCGTCACAGAGCTTCAGAAACTGAGACACTTATAAAGGAAAACTGAAATTCTATTTTTCCCCGACCGGGAATCGAACCCGGGGTCGCACCACGGGAAGCTGCCTATGAGCCATTCTGTAAGCCAGTGTTGTCAAGGTCGATGCCACGAGCGGGAGTGGTCGATGCCACGAGTGCCACGACGAAATCGCCCCTCCACGCAGTTTATTACCTCGCCACCAGAGACAACGCCATTCCTATTGTAAAACGGCGGGGTTACTAATAGTTTCCTTTCTCGACACTAGTTGCGCAGAGAAGCTCGTCGCATGCTACGGAGCCACGACGCGTGCCACTGCCACCAGCAGAAAACCTTGACACCAATGCTATAGGCTACACAGTTTACGTAAACCTTCTCCTAAAATATTTGAAGGATATGAATGTGTAACAAGGAAAACAAACAAAGAAAGATCCCGCCTGGATAACGGAGGCCGCTAAGGTAGACGAGCTGCCTTGGCTTGAAGGGTCGCGGGTTCGAATCCCTTCCGGGCTTGGATGTTTGTGTGCATGTCAATATGAGTATTACGATCCTGTTTTCACAAAGTTATAAAACCAATGATAAATTACAGTTCACTGCGTTTGTATAACAAACGCAATTGAACAGTGATCTTCAATAAGAAAAAAAGTTTAACACATTACTTAGACTTTTTTCTGTGTGGTCAACCGAGAAACTTTTGCTATAAACGTAATCTCACTTGCTTTGCTAACATGTTCAACTTCCTCGAGACTATCCTGCACACAAAGTCCAAAAAGATGATCGTCGCATAAAGGAATGGCAGTGGTTCATCTTCGTATGTCTAACTATAATAAACTAATTGACTTTTAAATGATAATTTGTGATTTAATTTTTTCAGTATCAAATGCGTACGTTAGGAAATAAATTTGTTTTCTGTCGTTTAAAATGTTATCTGTAATCGTATTTTCCACGTTAAACCGTTTACACAATACAGTAAATATTTCCAATGAGTTCAACCACACTTTTTGTAAAAAAAAAAGAATACACCAGTGTTACAAGAGCCAAATGCACACACAAGCTCATCAGTTTGTTTATTCTGCCCTTCATAAATGTGTCGGCAAGCATCATTCCAACAACTGCGAAAACGCTGCCACTTTACTGCTGAATAATGTGAACAGTGATCTGACAAGGTTCTGCAATTCTTCTCAACAAAATAGGTTTTTTACTTTTTTATTCACGAGAATATTATGATTTTTTCACCACATTGTCTATTGACTGTTTCTGTCAATAATAATTTTCATTATCTACATTTTAATAATAAAAAAATAATATGCGTAATAAGGATAAAATAAATCAAGTAAATGATTCAGAAGATGCACACAGAAATGTTTCAAACTAACATATATTTCACTTATATTTTTGAATTTAACTAAAAATGTAGTACTCATGACCCAAAGTTATATTTGAGAAAGCAATTGTAAGAAAAAATGATGTAGTATAAATTTTATGAAGTGTGAATGTGGACGAAATCCATTGTAAAATGATCAAAGAAACAAAATGTCAGAATCTTACAGTTCGAACATTTGTCGAGTACAAATGTCTTCTTTACTCCCTTTTTTGAGCCAAAATGAAGGATGAGTAAACTAAATGTAAAATCACATTTGTTGACGGTGTAATCGGATATAGCTGCCACAACGTTTTTTTTTAGAAATTGGAGCTAATGACTTGCAGACATTCATTAATAAACGATTGTAACAGGGATTGAACTCAACAGCTCGTATTAGATGAAATTCCAATGAAACAGAAAATTGCATTCGCCGGAAACCGATAAAAGAGTAATTTAATTGTATTGATCAAGAAATTTGACATTAAAATAATCATGAATTCTGTTCAGTAATCATACTGGACTTCAATTATTCGACCAATAAAAGTAAACAATTCATCGACATTATCGATTTGTGAAATGATAGCTCCTTTAACTTTGACATATACATATTGACGCCATATGGCTTATATCTTCAAACGCGAAAAAGATTCCATTAATGTATTCATATGCCTTCGACCTAACCTATACCTTAAAAACATTTACAACGGTATAGAAGACATAGAAGCGTAAACGACCTTCACAGAGAAGAGTAGGATGATAAATGTTCAATGTTTCTCTCCTCTGCTTTCCGGGAGACGTCGCATCCTAGGCACAGATGCCATGTTTCGGCCGTCATGCGACCTTCCTCAGGGCGAAATGTGAAGCATTGTTAGTTTTTTGTTTGAAGCAGTTTAATGTTCAAACTGAAAGCTTATTGATATCTGACAATACGAGTTTTTCTGTCGAAAACTCGCTTATTTCTGCCGAAGTAACACAAGTATTTATCTTTACTAAGTAACGTAGTTAAGCAAGAAAGTAAAACATTGACCAAATAATTCAGAACACTGTGTTTTATAATCAGTACATTTAATTTATCATGGAATAATGTTCTAATTGATATAATTTACATATTTTAGGTTCAGTAAAAATTTGTTATAAATGAAGACCGGATTTGCGTGCCGTAAAACTCTCTAACGCGTGTAGTAAAAACACCAAAACGTGCTAAAACATGCAATAAGAAGTTAAAAATTGCAAAACGATGTTATGTAGCCTAAAACTCTAGTTAATCTACTTATTAACTTATTTTCGATGTGATATTTCAGGTGAATTAAATATTATGATTTGAGTGTTTTTTATTATAATTAAGTCTGTACATATCGTTTTACACCATATTTGATATCTTAGATAGTATTCGCACATAAAATTAAAATTAGCATAAAAATACAAAATGCATGCATGCAGTCTCGTATTGGTGAATTCAGCGAAGACTGATAAAACGGATATGTGATCCGATTAGGGAGAGAGGCGTACATTGGCTGAGTGGACGTAACCATGGGCCGCAGGCCTAGTTCTTGGTACAAACGCATACCCCTGCTAAGAAATTGTATACCCCACTCAGAAATTTTAGACGATAGGCATCATGAAAGGTATAAATGCTCAGTTCACAGGGGAACAAAATGCAGCATTCATACGAGGTAGGGTCAAAAAGTTCCCGGAATGGTCGCTTACAGTCAAGTATTTGTTAGCTGAAAGGGAAATTTTTGTTTGTGAGGTTGGCATAACTGGTAGTGAATGTGCTTTTGAGGTTAGCAGGCAGTTGTAGTTGGTTCCGTGCGTTCGGTGTTTAATATTGTAGATCGTAGTTTCTTTCTTTCGTCGGATTGTGCAATGTCGTCATTAGAGCAGCGTGGCAATATTAAATTCTGTGTTGCTGGAGAAATCACCCTCGGAAACTCTTGAGATGCTAAAAAAAGCATACGGAAATTCTGCGATGAAGAAAACAGCAATTTACGAGTGGCATAAGCGTTTTCGCGACGGTCGCACAACAATTGAAGATGACGTTCGGACTGGGCGGCCTTCCACTTCCACTACAGACGACAATGTTGAGCGCGTTCGACAAATTGTGCGTGCGGACAGGCGAACAACCATCAATACTATTGCCTCGAAAGTTGGTATTTCACATGGGAGTGTTCACAGCATTCTTCATAATGACTTGAACATGCATCGTGTTTGCTTGCACATTGTTCCAAAAATGTTATCCCCTGAGCAAAAGGAAATGAGAGTGACCATGTCCAGGGACTTGATTGAAATGGCTGATGCAGATGACAGCTTCCTGCGCAAAATTGTTACAGGTGATGAGACATGGTGCTTTCTTTACGACCCTCAGACAAAACGGCAGTCCGCTGAATGGAAGTCAAAAACTTCACCAGGAAAACAAAAATTTCGCTTGGACAGAAGCCGGGGTAAGGTGATGTTGGAGGTGTTTTTTGATTACCATAGAGTGATTCATTATGAATTTATTCCTGAAGGGAGAACAGTAAATAAAGAATTGTACACAGAGATCTTAAAACGGCTACGAGATGCAATTCGACGAAAACGACCTGAAAAATGGGCAGAGAATGACTGGTGTTTGTTGCACGACAATGCCCCAGCACATCGATCCCTAATGGTGAAACCTAGCCAAGAATAATGTTACCACTCTGGAACATCCTCCATATTCTCCCGATCTCGCACCACCAGATTTCTACCTGTTTCCAAGGTTAAAAATGGCATTGAAGGGACATCGTTTTGCTGATTCGTCAGAGGTGATTGAAAATGCGACGGAGCGGCTGAAAGAACTTTCAAAAAACGGCTTTCAAGAGTGTTTCCAACAATTATATGAACGGTGGAATAAATGTGTAGATGCAGGAGGAGAGTATTTTGAAGGGAAATAATGTAAGAATGTTATAAATATTTTTAATAAATTTTTAATAACCAATTCCGGGAACTTTTTGACCCTACTTCGTATAATATTAAACTGCAGTCAGTTTACACAGACCTGAGTTATGCCATAAAAACATTTTTCTTAAATGAAACATTTAAAAAAGATAAATTAAAACAAGTTGATTATATAAAAATCATATTTTATGGAATAAAACTATGAATCTTGCAACTTCGTCCGGTAAAAACCTAAAATATACAATTTTCAGGCAGATTACCTTAAACGTGCATTATCGTGCAGTAACCCTCAAAACGTGCAATTTCGTGCAAAATAAAACAAATATTAAAATAACGTCCGTGTCATGATTCAAATTTCTGTCAAGGTTTTATACACATTCAAGTCAGCAAAGAAAAGATGCAGCTACACGGGAATCCAGTCATTAGTTATAAATATTCCAATCGGTGGAGATGTGAATCATTTAAGTATTGGCTCCTGCATATCAGTGACATTTCCTCCAAAACACCTTATAGATGTGCTGTTCCAAACTGCCTCAGAAATTCCCAAGGAGCGACTAAAGTCCACGTCTATCTTTTCGCCTTCCAGTATATCCGGGGGATATAGGTCGTGGTTTCATACAAATTCAAGTCAGCAAAGCAATGATTCAGTTACCCGGGAATCCGGTCTTTAGTTATAAATATTCCAATCGGTGATGTCCATCATTTAAGTATTAATGCGTATCAGTGATATTTCCTCCAAAACACCTTATAGATGCAAACTGCCAAACTGCCTCAGAAATTCCCAAGGAGCGACTGAAGTCCACGTCTATCTTTTCGTCTTCCAGTATATCCGGGGGATGTCGGTCGTGGTTTCATACAAATTCAAGTCAGCAAAGAAATGATTGAGTTACCCGGGAATCCGGTCTTTAGTTATAAATATTCCAATCGGTGGAGATGTCCATCATTTAAGTATTGATGCGTATCAGTGATATTTCCTCCAAAACACCTTATAGATGTGCTGTTCCAAACTGCCTCAGAAATTCCCAAGGAGCGACTGAAGTCCACGTCTATCTTTTCGCCTTCCAAGTATATCCGGGGGACGTCGGTTGTGTGCGACGGCAGCGCCACCCTGTGCGGGGCGGCGCCGAGCCCCAAGACGCGGCCACCGCCATAAAGTTATCGGCTGCTTGTCGTCGTAAACAGGCCGTAAAGCGTCCCGCGCCGTTTGAAAGACACTGAAGGCGCCCCGTAATTACTTTACGGCTTCGTTCCCGGGCGCCGCCCGCGCCGCCCGCGCGCCCCAACAGCTGGGCCGAGATGCCATCATTTCAATAAACGACGCGTCGCGACGGCGGCCGCCGCGCGGGCGACGCTCGCCACTGCGCCCTTTCTCGAAATGTCACTGCGTTGTCTTTTGCAGGCAAGCCGAAGAGTGTGAGTATGTACTAGCGGATCCAGGGGGAGGGGACATTCGGGCCCGGTCCCCCCAAAAGGTCTAGAGTTTTGTTTATCTCTATTTATTTGTGAAAATTGATTTTAATATTTATTTATGTTCGAATAATGTAATTATAAAAAATACTTATAGTCGTGTATATATACTACAAAAATAATATACAATATAATAACAAATATGTTAATTATTCACCGGGAGAGATTGCTCAGTGCATCAACTGATGACACTGCAGTCCCTCTGTCCAGGAGATACTAGATTCGAGTCCCAACTGCGGCAGGATTTTCGACACTAGCTTGTCAACTGGGCCGAATTCTATCGCTGTCTGGAGGAGAATTCCAGCGGCCGGCTGCTCTGATAAGTAGTTTTACGTGGTTTCGCAGATCAACACCAGGCGAATGTCGGAGCAGTTCCCTAACAAACGGGCCACGGACTGTGCGCGATCTTTCTTTCCTCTTCCTTTTCATATCCTCACTCTTTACACCCAAACACTTACACTAATATACACTTCACTAGTACACATGCCGGGAGACCAGTCTGGAGCTTAGAGCTTGTTCTGGCTGGTGCGGTGCCTTGCTGGTGGGGAATACCTGGTTGATGAGGAAAACCCCGTTTGTCGACGGTAGGTCGGCGCAGGATCTCGCCATCTAGCGGGGAAAATATCACTGCCACCTCCCGAGGAAAACACGCTCTACACTTACGGGGCTAATGACTTCGGTAGTTAACGTGCGCGGAACCACCAATCAATCAATGTTTATTATTTAACAAAAATCTACGATCCCCCAAGTGATCGGCTGGATCCGTCACAGTGAGTTTGTGTGTGTGTGTGTGTGTACAGGGGGTTCCTTATTTCGTCAATGATGGAGATTGTTCGATGTTCTCCAATCGTTGTTTTTAAATTTTGTAAAAATTTAGAGACACGAATTTTTTGGCAGATTTTAACAAAAGTAACCCGTGCTAAAAGAAGTTAACCACATTAAGACATTTTTTGAACTCTCGTTTTTTAAGGAATATGTCATGAATTAAGTTTGTGCTTGCGCGCGAATTTTCGTAAGAAAGGAACGCAGTACGCCGTTTAAGAATGAATTTGAGAAGAAAGTGTCAATTAATCTTAAAAAATCGTGTTAAGGTTTTCAACATTTTTAATGATTTTCAAATATTGATAATTTTCTTTCGTGTGGAATTCTTAACAACCACATAATAAAAATGATCATTATTGCCGGAAGTATCGTGTACGTTAGTGCACCTGCATCGAAGGCTATCTAATTATACAATTCGAAATAGTTTAAGAGAATTAACATTTAATAGTGCATTTTATGAAATCTTTATTTAAAGAACACCAGTCCACCGTTATTTTTTTATATTTTCTATACCTTACTGCTATTTATTTTTCTACCAAATTATGAGGAACATTTCAATTAATTAAAGCTATTTACAGCTATTTCTTTTCAGACAACTACAGAAATCAATTACACACGCATTTTAGAAAAAAATGGAATTATCAATCGAAAAGTAATTTAAAAAGTGATATTTGAAAAGTATTTGAAATCGTAGTCGATAAAGAAATAATATAAATAAATCTTTATCGAATCGCCATATTTGAGAGAACTGATGTTTATGAATAACGTATGTAATGTTGAATTAGAAACTACATTACTTCTTCTTTTTATATAGCGTGGGTTTCATATTGAAATGTCTTTCTTCGACAATATTCTTTGAAAATCCTGTTTCTCCTCATACATAATTTCTAATATTTTTCCAACGCTGTCGACTCTTGAAGTCTTACGAATTAAATTTTTTAAACAAATGCCGCGCAACCAGTCTTTCAGTCTCTAAAATACAACTTCCTCAACAAGTCTTGTGAGTCAACTGATACTTTTACTTTTGTTTTTAAAACGACTGTAAAACATGCGTGCATTTAAGCACGTACGCAAAATACATCCATTTTGCAACTTCTCACATATTGCTTAATTACATAAATTTGATTCTTATTTTCAAACTTTGAAGTGGCTACGATTTTTAATTGCCTTCTAAAAACTAACATAAAATAATACAGGATCTGGAATGAAATTTAATTTCTTTGCTTCACAAAGGTAATATCGACAAAACCGTGATTACCCAACGACGGTCGAAAATGCAAGTTTTCTAATTCAGTGGCCCGAGCTCTACTTTATATTTTTATGAAACGAAACTTCTTCTCATTTCCCTCGTCCTCATATTTCAATCAGCCATTTACAGCAGTTGTTCAAAAATTTCCTGGAAGCAGCTTCTCTAAAACCTTTCTTTCTTCGACTCCGCCAAAGATTACAACCTCCTAGGATCGGAGGCGGCAGAAGGGAGGCAAGCAGTCCCATAACTCAACGGCAAATGGAGCGTCTTCGTCTTCGAGCTGGCATTGTGGGGGAGGCATCACGCTCAACTATTCGCTAGTACTTTGAATGAAGAGCCGCCGCTCCTCGCAAACGCTAACGCCGCCGGGGCGAAAGCGGAGTTATGATTACCTCCGGGAACTAATGGAGGAAGGATGCAGGTGCGTTGCCCACCCCACGTGGATCGGGGACCGACATTCCCGAGGAGGAGGGGGAGAAGGAGGAGCAGCTTCTGCAGAATTCCTGGAATTTCGCGGGCGACGAGCGAGGAACCCAATGCTAGTTGCTGGTGGCCGCTGCTGAATCATATTTAAATGAAGATCCCCTTGACCTCTCGGCTGTGCCTCATGAAAGACAAATGAAGTTGAAATCGGGGAGTTCGAAGGTCTCAATACATTTGAGAGTTATTGCGCGGGCCCCAAGACATTGTATGTTGGTGAAATTCATGGCTGCAAAGTTTCTACAAAAAATGTTCATTTAAACGTTTCTTCTACGAGACAGTATTAGCTTTAAAATTCCACAGGTTCTCACTCGTTAGAATGCACAGTTAATCTTTCCACAAGCAAAAAAAGAATATGGGAATATAATTTTACGTGCAGATAAACGTTTCAGTACTTGCAAAATACATTAATCATTGTTAATCATCAAAAATGGAATTATTTTGCCATCTTTCATTAGAAAGGTCACTTTGATTCCAATAGAAGTAGACGCAAGACTCCAGAAAGTATAAGTGAATATTTGAAAGGCTCATAACAATATTCTGCGAGATAAACATTCACTATTATTATAACAACTAAATAATATGTGGCAAATAACAAACTCGTAGGTCAATACAGTAAAATAGTTTTGATTTCTCTTGGATTTCAAAAACACCTAATCTGTTTTACTTGGCTGAAGTTCTGGACGTTCAAATGAATGAGCTAGAATTTGCATGCAGGCATATTTTAAAGGACACTGGAGTATTTTTGTCATCTAATAATAACTTACATGTTTTTTTGACTAAATATAAAAGTGAGCACTTGCGTTACACATTTAACGCAGCCACGCAATATGACATGCATTTTACGTAATATAATACTGACAAAAGCAGTATCTTAACATAATGTAGAAGCACGCACTAGGTGGTCACAGTTCTTTCAAGAAAAATGATCGCGACACGTCTAAAATTATGTGCAGAGGGTCATGTGGCACAGTGCCAAGCCAACATTTGGCTCCAGACCATTCTGTTCCTCGTACATTTTTAATTTTTATTTTCCACAAGTTCAGGTAGTCCCGCCAGAACAATCCAACCCCACTTGCCTCCGATGCAAACGAACGCCATACTTCATATCTCTCAGACAGCGCTCCAGTCGAGTTGAAGGGGCACTCGCATCGAGAATAGTCTCGAATAGCTCTCGTTCCGGGAGAAGACGGATTACAACGAAGAAATCCCACAAGTCGAGCGTCGTCGGCGGGGCTCCCTCCTCGCGAACTATTTTTGATGTCCTCCGCCACGCAGGAGGACCTATAAAACGCCTCTCGGGGCTCGTTGTCGGTTCAAAGGATGAATACTCCACAGAGCAGCCGCGCGCCACGAGGGCCGTGGACCCGGCGCCTAAAACAGTGGGCCACAATGGGAACAAAAGGGGCAAAATTTATTTACGTTTCCAGGAATAAGCATAATAGGTTAATAACTAGTGGCTTCCATCAGAAAAATGCTGTTAAAAAAACACAGCAAATGGTTTTCCAAAAAGTAGCACGCTCAATGCCTAAGAACAAATAAAATACTTTTGGATAACTCTGCAATAAATGAAATATTTTAACAAAAGCAGTCTTATGGCTCGTCAGCCCGCTACGGGCCTTGGCCGACCAGCGGTGACCCAACCTCTTGGCCATGGAATACGGAGTTCGTGTGGTTAGCACGCATACATCCCTTCACCGCATACACGAGTCTTCGTAACTTTAGGGAGGGCTTTCTTCGCACCGCAATAGATACTGGGACATTTCTAAGGAATGCGCACCGTTATTATTTTGCCCCGGCCGGGAATCGAACCCGGGGTTGCGCTTTTAACAAATACCGTCTTCACAAATATTGCAATAGAGTAGTATACGTACCAAACAACAGTTCTTTACATACTAAATATATCAAAATAGATTCATTTCCATAAACGTAAATCGCAAATATTTAATAGCTGGCGACCTCACCCTTGGAGTATCGCTATCGGTTGACGTCAGCTGTGAAGCAGTTTACGGACCGAGTATGTCAATTCAGTCTATGGGCGCAGTATGAGAACAGTCGAAATAACACAATAAAAAATTTGCGTTTTTGAGACAACATTGTAACTGTTTCTGAATTCACCCCGACGTCCTGGTTCCTTATTAAACCTTAGACACGTCGTACTTGGCGAGAGGCTGCAAAATCGTCTTCAATTTCTGCGCGCCTTGAGCATAAGTAAATTTGATATTATTTCAGCACCACGAATCGATCGTTATTCAATTGTTTTAGTTAGCACTTCCTTGACGTTTATGCGTCACACACTTTCGTATGGAGGCATTATTGTCATCATGTCTCATTAATATTAAAGTACCTTTGTGTGTACCATTTATACCATACCATACTTTGTACCATTACGGGATGTTGTAATGGCGTAAAAATAATAATAATAATAATAATAATAATAAAAATAACAATAATCAAAACACATACGTTTTACATCACAACACTGAAGAGGCCAGGATGTAAATCGACAGCGGAGCGAAAGAAACAATACAGTGAACACATGGACCAAATTTGGGCACATAGGAAACGTAAGAATTCATCATAAAGGTTTTCATGTATAAGAGCTCTCTTTAAATAGGAATAATCGAAAATAATAATAATAACAATAATAATAACAATAATAACAGTAATGCTATATAATAATAGTAATAATGAATAATGAATGAATAATAATAACAGTAATAATAAATAATCATAATTGTGATAAATAATAATAATAATTGTAATAATTATAATAATATCTGCGTAATTAAACTAGTGACCTATGAAGATTTGCTGTGTAAATAGGTTTGTTCTAATAATATTGCACTTACTAGACGTGCGTTATTCTGAAAAGCAATTGGCGCATCCTCATGCGGCGCCTTTCGCCCCGTGGACCGGCGGGGGCGCCACCGCGCGCCGAGGCGACAGACGCGGGGCCGTCGCTCAGCGCCGCGACGCCTCTCCGCGCCGGGCCACGCCGAAGGGGGAGGGGAGGGGGAAGAGAGGAGGCGGGGCGGGGCGCGGGCCAGGGGGAGGGCCCGAGTGAATGGGAGTGTAATGCATTGCGCCGCGCAGAATGGGGCGCCCGCGGCGGGCGAGTGGCGAAAGGATGGCAGAGGGCAGATGTGGAGGAAGTTGCGCGTATTGTGAGAGGTGATGTGAGGAGAGACGTTGGATGGCTTTCATTGAAGAGTCGAGTAGTGGGGGAGGTCGATGTAAGGGCTGGATATTTGGTTTTTTGTCAACGACGGGAGCACGAGTTTGGACCTAAATGGCTTTAAATGGCAACAGTACTATTGCGAAGAAAGCTACTGTACCTGGTGTTAGAGATGCACAGCGTGACTCCTAAGAAAGGGAGGGTAACTCCTAAGAAACGTAGTTCTTAATAAAGGGAAATACTGCATGAAAAAAGTCTCCCTGTATTATATATGTATACTTCCATTATAACCAGCGTCATTTGGATCCCTCGATCATAGGGACGAGCGATTTATTATTATGTACTTTTAAACATGTTTTAGTTCATGTTCATACAACGTATAATGAGTCGAAATACAGAATTCATTATGTGTTGAGTTAAACACAATGTGTCATCAATTATCAATCCTCATATTATTATTTAATAACTAAATCAAGTTATAACATCCTGTAAATAATATTTGCCGTGAAAATAGTAGCATTGTCTTTGCGCCATCGTGTTTTTCTCCTCGAATAACTTTCAAATAACAGAACGATTCAATATTTTAAGTTCAGCCTTGATGTTCTATAGCATGATCCACTTCTTTGAATATTATTATGGTAATTCTTTTGCAGTTATTTATTTAGTTATTAATTTGGTAATATTTTGGAAATAATTGTTTTGGTAATTTTTCAGACTTAATTCCAAATAAAAATAAATATTTTGTCATTAGTATTGATTTGTAAATATCCAAATTTTATATAAATGTCGGATTTGTTTAAGTTGGTCTAATTCCTTTGTAGTTGACAGTAATGTACATCTGAGAAGCGACGTGATGTAAGAGATCATCGTATTTCGATGTAAGAGAGCCTGTGGATTGCGTCTAATGGGTAGAACTAGTGCGGAACCTATCTGTTTGATTGATTACAGTAATTCCAACATCTAGGGTCATTAGTCTCATAGGTGTAGTGCATCTTTTGCTCGGGAGGTGGCGGTGATCTTCCTCTGCTGGATGGTGAGATCTGGCGCCGACCTATCCTCGGCTAGGTATCTCCCACCAGCGGGGCACCGCTCCAGCTGAGACAAGCTCTAAGCCCCCGACTTGTCTCCTGGCATGTGTGGTAGTGTAGTACACGTTAATGTAAGTGTGTGTGTGTAAGGGGTGAGGATAGGACAAGGAAGAGGTAGGAAAGATCTCGTGAGGTCCGTGGCCCGTTTGTTAGGGTACTGCTCCGGCATTCGCCTGGTGTTGATGGGTGAAACCACGAAAGGCTACCAAAGCAGCCGGCCGCTAGAATTTTCCTACGGACAGCGACTGAATTCGACCTAGCTGACAAGCTAGTATCGAAAATTCTGCCATCGTCAGGACTCGAAAATAAAACGGTCAGAGGGACTGTAATGACATCAGTTGATGTCCTGAGCCATCTCTCCCGGTCTAGCTTGGAATCGGAAGCTTCTAGAACGTGACAGAGGGAGAGCAGAGGGCCGAACGTCGCGGAAAGGGCGCCGAAGGGCTTCGTGAAGAGGGCTTCAGCAGAGGGAGCGCTTGCCGGATGGCTGGCAGAGGGTGCGATGGGGGCGTCCAAGTCCGCCAGCGCCTCCCGTGCCTGGCCCCGCCCTCTCGCCCCATTCGCACCCGACTCGCTCGCCGGCGCGCCCTCCCACCCACCATCCTTCCCTCCTTCCCTCCCTTCCTTCCCTCCCTTCCTCCCCTCCCTTCCTCCCTCCGTCCTTCCCTCACTCACTCCGTGCCGCCCGCCCGCCCGCCCGCCCGTCTGCCCGTCCACCCGCCCGCTTGCCCGCCCGCTTGCCCGCCCGCTTGCCCGCCCGCTTGCCCGCCCGCCCGCCCGCCCGCCCGCCCGCCCGCCCGCCCGCCCGCCCGCCCGCCCGCCCGCCCGCCCGCCCGGATAAAGCCGGAGCAGGGACGACCCACGTGCTAGGCGGAAACGGAGAGGGTGACGGGAGGCGGAGAGGGTGGTGGGAGGCGGAGAGGGTGGCGGGAGGCAAAGAGGGTGGCATGAAGCGGGGCTGGGTGGGGCTGGGCTGGGGCTGGGCGGGGCTGGGCTGTACTGGGGCTGGACAGGGCTGGGCTGGGGCTGGACGGGGTTGGGCTGGGCTGGGGCTGGGCAGGGCTGGGCTGGGGAGAGGCTGGGGCGGGCCGAGCCGGCAGCGTGGGTTGGAAGACCGGGGTATGGGCAGACACCTCCTCTCGGAGCGTATTCTATTTCTGAGAATGCGCGAGGCCGCGTCGCCCGCCGCGACTGGGTCAGCGAGCGCGCGCCCCGCGCGGCAGATGACAAGCGACAGGCGACAGGACAGGCGGTGGCTAAGCGCGCCGCCCGAAGGGCGGGCGCGGCGACGCCCGAAGGGCGGGCGCGGCGACGCCAGGCGCTGCCAGCGAGAAGCAACTTCTGCGCATTTCCCAGATTGGAAACAAGTGGAGCGTTCCCTACGTATTACTTACGACGCTCGGTATGCACTGAGAATTTTATATTGCAACCAGAGGAAGAAATTGACGTTCCTCTGGTAGCAGGATAATTCAAATTAATACTGTATGTTGTTAGCAAATGATTCACAGATGTAGCAAATAGAACGTAAACATTTTTATCTCCCATTAAATAAAAAAATCAACTTATTTATGTCTTGCACTAATAAGATACACAGATGAGTTAATTCACGAAAAAACATCTGCGCAATTAGATGAACAAATGTTTATCAAAGGACAAACAGTATTTTTTAAGAACTAAACAAATCAAGGTATCGTCCATACTAAAAGATAGTGATAAGTAATGTAAAGAAATGCATATCAGTAAATTTTGTGTGAAACAAACTGTACTGACAAACTGTGCGGAGACAGAAAATGGAATTTTGAAAATATGTGAAACAATTCTTGAGATACAACTAACAAAAAACGCGTGAAGATTAAACCTTTTTGGACTGTTAATTTTTTACTAGGTTGTAAGAGTATTAGGATTCGAAACATTTGATCGCAATTTTGAAGTAGGAGAGTAATAGAAATAAATTATATAATAAATTCATAAGGAACACTAGAAAAAAAGCGACTTAGGTGAGTGGGAAGCTTGCATTAATGTGACTAGATATGAATTTCGAATATTTATTCCAACAACCTCAACTAGTGACACGACGCACGAGCTTCGTAAAGAAATTTATGTGCCAAAATCGACATTTTTTATGTTAAATATTTTCTTGCAATTTACGTGGAGCAAAAATGTGATACATACCACCTTGTTAAAACCTAAATGAAATCTTTTGTTTACGTATTGATTTTTAGCATTCGCCTTCGAAATTATAAAGGGGTCTGAGACTCCGTAAGTGTATTACTCTAGAATTGAAACTAACGCATTTTGAAATTGAATAAGAACAAAAATGAGTAGGTGAGACACTTCTTTAAATGAGAATGTAACGTCTACCCCACTTGACACAGGTCGACTGTACTTCTCTCGCGCTCTGACCCGTCCCATGACGGCGCTCGAGCACCATTGAGGGGAGCGGCTTGGCTGCCCCTTGGTCGACCGTGGATGGGCGCGGTTCTTTGTTCGCCAGCCTTGCGATGGCGCCGGATGGGCACTTGAGCCCACCGTGCGTGCCCATGCAAATTGGCGCTGCCCAGGCGCAGCACAATTAGTCCGCCCTTAATCCGCGCGCTCTAGTGGCCCATTACGGGCCGCGCCCACTCTCCTCCCGCGAAACGTCTGTCACACAGCAAATCGAGTTCCAATTGGATTCATGGAATTGAATTGCAGCGGGCGGGCACGCGCGCACGGAAGTACTCCTTATTAAACTGTTCCCGGGAAATATCAATAAACAAATGAAATACGATCATCTCCCAGGTGTCGATCATCCACGTAGACTCTCGTTTATCTGTGGATCAGTGCTCGAAAAAGACTCGTTTTTCACGTGTGTTTTGCTTTGTTGGATGTTTATTTCAAAAAGTAAACATTAACGCGGTTGTAGAGGTGTATACGTGACTATGTCCAATACCTTTAGGTCATTAGCAAAGCTTTTGTTTCTACGCACGCCCGCGAAACTGTTTTAGGGAAATGCCAGTCAACAAACAAAATACGATAATCTCCCATGTGTTGATCAGATTCACATTTGTTTACCTGCGTATCCGTGCTTCAAAAGTGCAAGCTTCGAATGTTTATATTATAATATGTAGTTTATTTATTAGAATTTATAAACATTTACGTAGTTCTGAGTAAACGTAGCATGTAGCTATGTCGAATATCTTTAAGCTAATAAAAAACTTTTTATCAATCTGTCGATGAGCACGAAACTGTTTCTACTAATAACGGCTGAAATGCGATTATATCTCAGGAGTCAATTGTCCATGCAGACACCTTTACCTGAAAAGAAGTACTTCTAAAGTAAAAGTTTCGAACCTCTTTTACCTCCAAGATTATTTATTACAAACAGAAAATTTTAATATGGTTATGTTAGGGTAGACTGAAGACCTTCTAGGATTTAAACATCAGACAATCTTAATTGTTACGTTTGCACTCTATAGTACTCATTAAGTAGAGTCTCCTCATTGCTACAAAACGATGGGATAGATACTGTATATTATAATCGTCATTTTCTACAAAATGTAGAATTACCACGTGAAACGATTGCTTTCTCAGAGTTATCTCATAAACACAGGACTACTGCATTAGCATAATTTTATTTGTATTGCTTGATGGGCTATCAGAAAAATGCAAGGGCTAAGGTAGACTATTAAGGAAATGCAATGTTGTATTTATTAATATGACACCAATGGCCAATGAGCAGAATATTTTCAAAGAAGTCTTCCATTCAAAAACCATGTGCTGAAGCCTCAATTCTAAAAAGATTGGAAATGAAATAGGACATAAAAGGAAAATGAAGACAATTGTCCTTACTTTATATTCCAATTTTGCAATCAAGAAAGAAAGAAGTGTACCTCAATTAAAATAAATATATGATAAATTAATAACTATAGTGTTTTCGCAAATTTACATGATCATATTGTCATTTGTTGATTACTACATGATGAATCTTTCAGAGAAAACAAAATTTCGTGTCTCAAATTTGCCTCTTATGAAAAAATCTTTGATCAACAGAGTTTAAATAGTATTACTTTATGACAGCAGGCAGACAATTAGTAAATAAGTAAAAAATTCCAGATATCAAAAAGTGAAAGACATACGTTTAATGAAGCTGCTCATTTACTAATCAACCAACATAGATACAATTTTTAATGTCAAGAAAATAATGTTCGTGATAATGTAAATTCGTTTGCAAAAACTAGTCCGGCGTATCAGCCTTAAGAACAAGAGCGTGGAGGGCCTTGGTAGCGAACGCCACGCAGTGAAGCCCAGAAAAGGCTGCTTTCTTCACCCTTTCAGCGGCAGACAAAGAACGCTGGATCGGGAGAGCAGATACTTGGCTACACGGCCCCTGATTTATCCGCAACATGGAGGATAAGGCCGTACATTATAACGGGGCGCTCCCGGGAGGCGGCCGCTCCCAGCGGCGCGGCGCGGCGGCGGCGGCGGCGGCGGCGGTGGCGGAGGCGGCGGCGGCGGCGGAGGCGGTGGCGGCGGTGGAGGTGGTGGAGGATGTGGTGAACGGGGACAGTGAAGGCCGTGGAGGAGGCGGCGGAGGCGGAGGCGGCAGTGGCGGTGGAGGCGGCGGCGGAGGCGGCGACGGAGGCGGAGCGGTAGCGGAGGCGGCAGCGGAGGCGGCGGCGGCGGTGTAGGCGGCGGCGGCGGAGGCGGCGGAGGCGGTGGCGGCGGCGGCGGCGGCGGCGGGCGGCGGTGGCGGGGGTGGTGGCGGAGGCGGTGGAGGTGGTGGAGGATGCGGTGAAGGGGGCAGTGAAGGCCGTGGAGGAGGCGGCGAAGGCAGCGGTAACGGCAGTGAAAGTGGCGGCGGCGGCGGCGTTGGAGCAGGTGAGGGAGGTGGTGGAGAAGGAGGCGGTGGAAGAGGCGGCGGAGGAGGCGGCGTAGGCGGAGGTGGAGGCGGTGGTGGAGGTGGAGGCGGCGGAGGTGGCGGCGTAGGCGGAAGTGGAGGCGGCGGCGGAGGCGGCAGTGGCGGTGGAGGTGGCGGCGGAGGCGGCGGCGGAGGCGGCGACGGAGGCGGAGCAGCAGCGGAGGCGGCGGCGGCGGTGTAGGCGGCGGCGGAGGCGGTGGCGGCGGCGGCGGAGGCGGTAGCGGAGGCGGTGGAGGTGGTGTGAGGATGTGGTGAAGGGGACAGTGAAGGCCGTGGCGACGGCCGTGGAGGAGGCGGCGAAGGCAGCGGTAACGGCAGTGAAAGTGGCGGCGGCGGCGGCGTTGGAGCAGGTGAGGGAGGTGGTGGAGAAGGAGGCGGTGGAAGAGGCGGCGTAGGCGGAGGTGGCGGCGGAGGCGGCGGCGGCGGTGGCGGCGGCGGAGGCGGCAGTGGCGGTGGAGGCGGGCGGCGAAGACGGCGGCGGAGGCGGCGACGGAGGCGGCGACGGAGGCGGAGCGGCGTCGTCGGCGGCGGCGTCGTCGGCGGCGGCGGAGGCGGCGGCGCGGAGGCGGCGGCGGCGGAGGCGGCGGAGGAGGAGGCGGCGGCGGCGGAGGCGGAGGTGGCGGCGGAGGCAGCGGTGGCGGTGGTGGAGACGGCGGCGGAGACGGCGGCGGAGGCGGCGGCGACGGCCGTGATGGAGGTGGACGCGGACGTGGAGTCAGAGGCAACGGTGGAGGCGGACGTTGAGACGGAGGCGTAGCGGAGATAAAGGCAGCGTTGGAGGCGGAGGTGAAAGAGGCGAAGGTGATGGCGAATGGGTGGCGGGGGACGGCGTGGGCGTGATGTGGCACGGCGCGTTCTGGGTGGAGGCTGCTAAAGGCAGAGGACGTCATTCTGTCGTTATGGTAACCACACAATTTCACGCTACAGTGCGTGCTCCAGTTGTTTGGGATGCCGTTCCGTAATTCAGAAGCTTAGTCGATAAGTATTTATAAAACTGACTACAATTGATCGTTTGTAATGGAAAATCGATGCGGAAATGTCCTTGCATGGAATAGTTTTATTTACTCATATTTAATTAAATAAATTATTTATTATTTTATTTATCTATTTATTCGTGTTTAGAAGCTTTTAACAGCTCAAATCATTTAGACCAATGAGTTCTGAGAAGTGCACTAGTGAATTTTACAGAATATCAACGATTGATTTGTGTATTCCAAAATAAAAAAAAAAAGTTCATGACACCAAAAAAGCAATGAACGGAAACGGCTTAGAAACGGAAACATTCTGGCCGCAGTGATTCCCTGAAGGGAACAAATATTGCTACTATGGATAACTGACCAGATTTTAAAAAAAAGTAAAAAGTGATTTGTTCCCTTGTATAGATCATGATTTAAGCTACTACGCTGGAAAAACAAATATTTTTTAAGACAATGCGCCTGAAAAAATGGATAAACCTTAAGCGGGGCAAAATATTCCCAGTATAATTTAATACATAAAAGCACATAAGGATAAGGGTTTTGGTTCTTAATTGAACGATAAGCTTGTTTAATGTACGATATTGCTCACATTTGTCATTTGGATCTTCGCCTTTGCAACTACACCTCATTTAGAACAGTTCATTTCAACCTCAAAGCACTCTCTGCATACATTAGGCGGTATTGAAATGTTCCCTTGGCTAGCTCTGCTTGTCAGGCTCTCGGCTCCTTACGGAGATTACAGGAGATTCATAACAAAACACACGACAGCTGACATTCCCTTAATAAATATCTCTCCCCAGTAAATATTACGCAAATAGTTTCCAAAGTAAATTAATAATTCTCAAGACAAAGTGTAAAAAAAATACTCTTTGGGATGAATGATAAATTACCAAGAGAAGAATCAAAAGCTCATCCTCCAAATCATTTTGTAGCACATTTCTTCGGTCGGATGACTAAAACTGGAATTACAAACATGCTAAAAAGTAAATATTGTAATGAACTGAGAAGAAATAGAATTACCAACAAGTAGACATAGCTGTAAGTAAACATGAAATTGCCGAACCTTCGTAAAAATTGGAAGAAAGATCTGAAACACTAAAAAGCTACAGATCGCCATCTTTGTGTTTTTTTTGTGACATTATGACAGCCTCTTAGGCCTCTCGAAAACATTCTTCAATGTATTTCTCCCTCACCAAACTCTTTAAACTCTCTTTCCTGCATGCTTTCTGATTCATCATTCAACAATTCCTCTGAGTATCAATCAGGCTTTCTTTGCGATTTCACAAAAAACGAATTAAAGTTCCTTCAAATGCAGATCAACTATTCCTAACAAAAGTTTAAAGAAAAAATTTAGAGCCAATTTTGAGAAAATTATTAGAAATTAGAATTTTAGTAGTTTTCGCACGCAATATTGCACGCAATATTGCGCGAAAACTGCTAAAATTATAAAAAAAATGTGCGTGACCTTAATGAAAGAAAAGTTATGGACAATAAATTTCATTTGAAGAAAAATCTCTATCTTTTATTTTGTAGTTGTAGGAAGACGCTGAAAAAAATGCAAACTTTCGCAATTTCGAAAATTCAGAGTTCACCGTGAAAATCGGACATATGCCACTTTAATAAGTGTATTTTACTCTACTTTTATAAAAAATGTAAAGAAAATATTTGGAGCCGCTTTTGAGAAAATTTTGAAAATGTCTGGAGAGCTTCATGTAAAGTACTCCCAAATTTTAAAGAATGTTTTTCAAAATTTCAAGCTTCGACTCGATTCAGATGGACAGGGGTTTCTTCAATTTGGAAAATATCCTACGCATGGTTTAGGCGGTAGTGGTGTACACAAACAGACGAACGTTTTGAAAAGAACCACTTTTTCGGTATGGGAGGACCCCAAAATGAGTATTTCCGTTGAAATCTCGAAATCGATTTTCCGCACCATTACATAACTTTCCATATATTACGTATATTACTGAATGTGTACGTATGTATTCGGGAAAGTTAAAATATCAGTCGTGGCTGCTGCAATGGCTGCAGACACAAACGTGTAAATGATCTCAAGGAATCATATTTTAGGAAAACGGAAAAGGCAAGTAATGTGCTCAGTAAAAAACGGTTCAAATCAACTGACCAATGCAACTATCAGCAAAATGCAACAAAATAAAGCAAGAGTAAGCTACATTGTATATTTAGGTCAATTGGTGCCGTACGAGGTAACGCTAGGACGTTTTAAAATTGGAGCTTCTCTGTGATTGATAGCGCGACGTAACACGAGTGTCGCAAAAATCTTGCCAGTCTTACAAAATAAGTGTCAGGGTCCTCATCTAGAGTGGTATATTAGTATAAAGTGGTACACGGGGCAGATGAAATTCGAGACTCGACGAAAGCGGATTAAACGTAATTTTATCGACTTGGGTCAGAGCTTGGATGATTTTATTTATTTAGTATATAAATTATTTAACTAATTTTATCTAAAAGGGTTGGGGCAGAAGTCATGGAAACTATTATTTTTCTAAAATAAATGTTTTCGGTTTGCAAAATTTAATTAATATCGTGAAAGAAATGCTGCAGTAGGGTGTATTTACATCAACAGAGAGCTCTCCAAGTGTCTCTATTAGCACAGAGAGAGACTTGAAATCAGTTGTCCGTTTACCGCCGTACGAGGTGAATGTAACATGTTTCCAACAGCGCTCTTACTCCAAGAGAGCCGTTCAACATGAAAGGAATGCTCGAGAATGTCAAAGAGAATTGGTGGAACCTCATGGAATAATGCCCTTTCACACCGGACGGCCGCGAGATGCGCAGAACAGTTTCTGCAAAGATGCGCAGTAACCAGTGATCAGCAACGCACGTGACGACCCGCGAGTGTGCGGATCAATGTGATGTGAAGTAATCGAGCATCTACCTAATCAGGCATTTAGAACGGTTATGTAATGCTTTTTGAATTTGTGAAACCGTATTCTTTAAAATGCCTTATAACATGAAACGAGTACGGTTATTTCAAATACCTTAATAAGTATGATAAATTCAATTTTTGTGTGTTGATAAATGTCCAATCACTTGGTTTATACCTTGTCCTTTCATGTGCATATTTGAAATTTTCCATCCCTACTCATATTATTCTTACAAAAAAAATAATTAGATGCGTAGATGGTACGAAGAAATATATATTTTGACCATAAAGGATCAGTCAATATTGACTTCAGGAATTAAAACTTCAAATACATTTATTTTTGGCTCAACGTTTCGCACGTTTAGTACGTGCCTTGTCAAGAGCAATACAATGGCAACGGTTGACAATGATATACAAATTAACATAAAACAATGAAATTTAAAATTATTGAGATACATATTTACATTGGTTTTACATCAAAGCATAACATATCACAAAAACGTTGAAGGCTTGTCAAATCAAGTAGTTACATTTGGCAATTATAGAGAGCAGCACATTTAGATACGTTAAGGAATTATATAAATTATAAATATTTCAAATAATAGAATGAACAGTGGAAATGGCAAAAAAATATACAATTAAGGAAGTTGGTGCTGTATTAACGTCTTATAAATTTGGTTAAGTTTTTGTACGTCACTTTTTGTATTCATCGCATTATTTAATATGATATATAACATTTTGGCAATTAGCCTTTTTATGTGTGTTTCTCATGATGCAAAATTTTGACTCTATCAAATCCAATGGAGTGGTTAAGTTCTGTTCTATGTTTTGTCAAAGAGGTATATAAATCTGCATCTTTGCACAGGAAGAATCTACATCAATTTCAATTTAAAACAAAATAGTTGCCATGACTTCTGCCTCAACCCTCGTATTTATTTATTTATTAGCGTTTAGAGTCGATTCAAAATTTAAGCCATTGAGACCAATGAGTTCTGGTATGTCGACAACCATAATTATGAAGAGGTGAAGATGAAGGAGAAATGCAATCACCGATTCCCATACACAACTTACGTCATCACCATTAGTCCGTCAAACCCACCATCGCCTCCACATGTCGCCACCGCATCCACATCCTCTGCTATGACCTCCGTCACCAGCGCTAACGCCTAACCCTGCGCTAACGCCTAACCCAGCGCTAATGCCTCTACCATCACCAACAACCACCATGTAAAGCCATCACCACAGCCACCATTGCCCCTTTAACTGCTATGGGCTGGCTGACTATGAGACACGCGTCTTGCGTCATTCTTCTGGCTGCAGGCCCCAGTGTGAGCTGTATGCAGAACTACCCACGCGTAAGACATCTCAGAAATCGGTTGGTCCTAGCGATAGCTGAAAGCGCATGTGCGCGAGCGAACTCATCCAAAGGCTCCCGGGGACATCGCTGTTCCGATTACGATCTTGTCCAGAGACTCCCAGCGATAACCTGACTGCGTAAGAACACGTCCAGACGCCACCACTCACGGACATATTTTGCGTATAAACTCGTCTACAGCAGTCATTGGCATCATCACTGCCGTCATCATCGGTGCTATAGCCACTACCACAGCTACCTGTAACCTCACCGCCACCACACGTATCGCAGCCATCATCACCGAAATCAACCCAGCAGACAGCGCCGCCGCCACTTCCAACATCGCCGGCGCTGAAGGCGGCATCCCCTCTGCTACCGCCGCGGCCACCCCACGCGTGCGCGCGCTAGGGGGAGCGCACGCCACCCGGCCGACCGGGCGACCACGGCGCCCGCCGCCACGCTCCGTAAACAACTGCTTGACAGTCCTAACGAACGACCACCCGCCCGCCCCTTCCCCGCCAGACTCCTCTCGACTCAGCTTCGCTCCACGCCGCGCCACTCCGCGCCGCACGGCTCCCCTGTTCCGCCCTGCCGTGTTCCGCCCCGCTCCGCTCCGCCCCGCCCCGCCCCGCCCCGCCCCGTCCCGCCCCGTCCCGTTCTCCCGTCCCGTCCCTTCCCATCCCGTCCCCTCCCTTCACGCCCCGCCCCGACCCTCCCCGCCCCGGCCCGCCCCTCCCCCCGGCCTGCCGCTCCCCGCCCCGGCCCACCCGCCCCTGACTCCGCTTCACTCCACGCCGCACCACGCCGCGTCACGCCGCGTCACTCCGCGTTACTCCGAGCCGCGCCGCCCCGCGCCGCCCTGCCCCGCCCTGCCCCGCCCCGCCACGCCCTGCCCTGCCCCGCCCTGCCTCGCCCCGCCCTGCCTCGCCCCGCCCTGCCTCGCCCCGCCCTGCCTCGCCCCGCCCTGCCTCGCCCCGTCCTGCCTCGCCCCGCCCTGCCTCGCCCCGCCCTGCCTCGCCCCGCCCTGCCTCGCCCCGCCCTGCCTCGCCCCGCCCTGCCTCGCCCCCTCACTCCGCTCAGCTCCACTTCGCTCCATGCCGCATCACGCCTCGCCACACCTCTCCACGACACGCCGCGCACGCTGCGCCACGCCGCCCCGCTCCGTCCCACCCCGCCCTTCCCCTCCCCGCCATTCGCCTCCCCGCCCAGCCCTTCCCCGCCCTGCCTCTCTCTGCTCAGCTTCGCTTCGCTCTATGCCGCACCATGTCGTCGCGCCACTCCGCACCTCCCCGCTCTTCCCCGCCCCGCCCCACCGTGCCCCGCCGTTCTCCCCCGCCTCGCCCCTCCCCGCCCCACTCAACTCAGCTCCGCTTCGCTCCATGCCGCGCCGCGCCGCGCCGGCGCCCGCCCGAAAAACGGGGGCGTCTATTTAACAAAGGAATATTTGCCCCTTCCGAGAGGCGCCTGATGAACGCGTCAGCGCAGACGCGTCAGAACAGCATTGCGCGCGCGCGTAGTCTCGGAGTCCGAGACGCGTGCGGGTCTTCAAGTGTCGTATTTATTTCACTCAAATTTCTCTTCGGGTGAAGGGTCAACACAAGCAGCGGAACAGATACGCTCGTTAAATGAAAGACGAGGTTAAGGTTGTTGACATTAACATTGCTCCCAGTGCATCTTCTGAAGAGTAAGTAAGGAATTTAGGAGAATTAGTAAGAGTGGCATTAATGCTCTTTTTTATTTAACTCCTCGCGTTCCTTTTTTCGAATACCGGAGGTTAGGGTTCTTAACATTAAATGATACTCACATGTCATAAACATACATTTCTTTTTCTAAGAACACCCTGGAACATTATCGAAGAGAATTTTGCACATTGAGAAAGACCGTTAATGTAAAAACGATGTAATATGAAAATAAGATTTTGGCCTTGTATGTCATCGTGTTAAAGTGAACGGAACATTTATCAGTAAAATTATCATTTGCAGGAATAGTTTCAACTACCTTAAGCGAGAGTGATGCATCGGAAATATATCTGAGAGTTATCGACATGAAAAACCCGAACAGCAAACTTTCTAATTCTATTTATTTCGCTTGAAAATTAATCACAGAATACCAATTACGTATGTGAGCAAAATGTGTATATTTTTAATAAAACTTAACTACCCCCTTTATAATTATCTTAGTATTCAGAAAATACTGTTTGAAACCTGGCTGCATTTTAATTGCGAGCAGATATGCAGAAACCATTCTAACACTTTACTGAGCATAATCGAATTCATGTTATTCATAAAATATCGATCGTTCTTACATCACCGAAAGTTCTCCTAACCTAGTATCTCACCTTTAAAATAATCCTAAGGAAACAATCACTTCTCTACGGAAAATGCCAGTTGTTTACAATGAAACTGAATTTTAAAATAGTTAATTATTGTTCTGATTCGGCTAAAGATAAGAGTTAAATATTCAGTTATGATTTGTAAAATACGTTTAAACACCATACGGAATCCAACGGCAGAAATGATAAAGTGTGACTCGAAAGCTCGACCGTACAGCGGCGAAAACTTCTCGCGACTTTTTATTTCTCCTTCCTTCGGCAGACCGATACTCGATCTCGCTTCGGAGACACTGCGATGCTGTATGGACAAATTCCGCAACGTTCCTCCGCCAACGTGCCCGTCCGCCCGCCCGTCCTCCTGCTTGCCTTTAGATAGAATTGATAAAACGCAACGAAATCTAGAAAGAAGAAACGGCAAAAGACAAATCTTTCGAAGGCAATTTCGCGCGAAAGTTCGGTGGGGGCGTGGGCGGGCGGGCGCGCGGGCGGCGAAGGGCGACAGAGAAAGAGAGGCGCATTCCAACTCAGGAAATGAAAATTTTCGCGCAAGACGTCGACGACGGCGGCGGTGGGGGAGGTGGGGGCGGAGATGGCCGCGCGCGGGAGGCGCCAATGGCAGCGGTTGCGGGAAGGCGGCGGCGACGGCGCGGCCGGGAAAACAATGGTGCATGTTTTCTCTTAAGAGCTGTATCAAAAGACGAAGCATTATCGCGTCTGTAAAGAAAATTAAAATATTTTCTCAATAAATAAAAAATAAATAAAAATAAACAAATAAATAAAAATATTAAATAAAAAATAAATAAAAATAATAAATAAATAAAAATAATAAAATAATACATAAATAAAAATAAATAAAAATAATAAATAGATAAAAATAATAAATACATGAAAATAAATAAATAAAAATAAATTTTAAAAAATCAAAAAATTCTAAGGTACCTATGAGCTTCTGTGCAATTAAATTTAGCACACCGTCCTTCTGGCAGAGCCTGGATAAGTTCACCGAAAACTTGCTGGGGCCAATACTCGCCTATCCAGATGTCGTACCGTTGTTCCAAATGGGATAAGAATGATTGTTTATGCTGTTTTTTTAGTTCACATGTGTAAAATAATAGTTCATAATATGTAAATAAAGTTTTCATGTTTCAATAAGATTCATCTCATATATTGTATTCGAATTTTTCAATTGAAAAATCTTTACCAGTTTTCAGACCGCGAGAACCGACACTCATCTCATCCAGGTGCACGCCAAAACAATGTTCTATTGTTATAGCCGTATGTTTTAATCTCCCTGTCGTACCGCTGATTTGAGAAGAGAATGCTGCTCTTCACGCTATTGAAGCTCGTCATGATTTCTACAGTTAATGCTCACTGCGAATCTGATCAGTTCAATAATCATCACGCTATGCTTCTCACAGCAGCCAACATATTAATATTTACATAGAAGGGTAGTTGCCCTGTTGTCTCTCTATAGTGCTGTGTGCATGATAATATTTCATGATTGGACCTCCGTGACAGTAAGTGTGGTGACGAAAAACAATACGGTGACGTCAAGAGTTCTTCTGTACTGTGATATCGGAACCAGTAGGCATTAAAAATCTCCTAAGTAACTAAACAAACTGTCAAAATTTTTAAAAAAAATAAGAGTACTTTGATGTTTCGATATCTTGAAGCTGAAAAGGAAATTCTAGACATTGAATATTATGACACTTCGAGACCCAACTATTTGAGAAAAAATAGACACGTGAATTCAGAAAAACAAATACCACAATCTGTAGGTCATCTCTAACAACTATTTCAGGTACTTGCTTTAAATCACCAACAGTGATGAACACAGGAACGAGAACCTTTAAACTTTCTTTCAAAGCTCTTGGAGGCAAACATTTCAGAAGTATAGAGAAGAAGAGGCCAAGACAATTTTTCTCTTTTTTTCATTTTGTAATCCATAGTTCGTAAGAAAAGATAACATCGTCCTTACTTCGTAAAAAGAGAATGGAATCGTGCGCCTGAAAACGGCAAACACATTTCCTATAGAAAAACTCTTGTTGCCAGGTGTACACGTTGTGTAGCTAGAATCCACGTATTGTGGATCCTTGATAACAAAAAATTCATTGTCAGCAAAATGTCTATCTCTCTGTTTGCCCA
This sequence comes from Acheta domesticus, assembly GCA_031308135.1. Classification (NCBI taxonomy): domain Eukaryota; kingdom Metazoa; phylum Arthropoda; class Insecta; order Orthoptera; family Gryllidae; genus Acheta; species Acheta domesticus. The sequence continues at coordinate 33,084,701 of JAHLJT010009436.1, forward strand.
TCTTTCTAGCGCCTAAACAGTTTAGACGATTTTCCCCAAAAGTGATATTCCTCTAAGTCGAGGTCCTCTGAGTTTAAAACGAATGTTTTCATTTTTGGTGGTATCTTATATAAAGCCTATTTACATTTTCAAGAGTTTCTCAAAACTGACTAATTTTTTTATTACATTTTTTCCTCTGATTTTTAAAAGACGATAAAAAGACTGGCACTGCTCTCATGTTCGTTGAAACCCTTGATGATTTGAAAATTACATGTTCCAAAGTTTTTTCGCCGTCTTCTTAGAACTACAATGTGGAAGATGTGAGATATTTTCCTTAATAAAATACTTTCTTAAAAGACAGATCTTGAAAAACCAAAAATGTACGACTTGTCGAAAATAGGAGTAGTTTTTGCGTAATTCTGCATAAACCTAGGTAATATTTAAACAATTATTTTCTCAAAAAACTACTCCATTTTTTTTACATTTTATCTTGGCATGAATCAATGGACGATACAAATTGGCACTAGTTCCATTTCCGCTGAATTTTCTAGATTCTCGAAAACAGCAAAGAGATAACATTTGGAAACAACAAATTTAAAGACATTTTCGTCTAGCAAACTCACATTTAAAAATCAGTTTAAAAAAGTCATGTTCAGTATGATGAAAAAACTAGTCGTTTCGTGCAATGTCTGCTTGAATTTAATGCAATTAAAAAAATCATTTTCTCACAAACCGCTCCATTTGATTTCTGTTTATTTTTTCACGGATAGGACACGAACGCTTAAAAGAATGACATGGGTCACATTTTCGTTGAACTCTGAATTTTAGAAAATAGCAAATTTAGAAATTTTACGTGAAAGTATGTGCTCTTGTAGCGCTACTAGTTTGTTACATTCAAGCACTTACTTCATGAGAAGAGAAAGTTGTAATTGAAAGCGACGAATTTTTGGCAGGAAAACTCTTAATGTCGGATCCTGATAATTGATGAATGATAAAAGTTGATAAATCCTGTTTCTTTATATACGAGTAGTAAATTATTCCGTCTAACACGTGGTGAAGCCAGAATCCGAGTTTTACGGGTCCTTGACCCCGAAATATTAATTGACACCAAAGCTTGTCTCTCTGTCTGGTCAAAGCTAGTAGTCAAACCGTTTAGCTGATTTCTCCAAAATTGATTTTCTCCCATCGATCTGAACGCATTCGCGTTACAAGGAATCAAATGGAATTTTGATTTTCGAGGGTACTTGAAGGTACTATATGACACCTGAAGAGCATTTTCAAAACATTGTCAAAAATGGCATTTTTTATTAAACTTTGTCCTCGGATAGCGTTAAGGACGCATAAGAAAAGGGTGCGTATTTCATGTTCCTTAAAATTCCTGATTTTTCGAAAATTAAAAAAGTGCAATTGTTTCTCCCAAAACTACAACATTCAAGATAATTTTCTTCTCTAATGATACTGTTCTTTAATCACAGATCTTGAAATAAGGTCTGTTATATTTGCGTGTTAAATTTTTCGACAATATGAGTAGTTTACGTGCAAGTTTGCACGAAATGCATTTTATTTTCTTAAAACATTTTTTCTCAAAAAAGACGCTCCATTTTTTCTTTCGAATTTTCTCCTTATATGTATCAAGAGACGATAATAAATATGTTAGTACTCCTATTTTAGGCAAACTCGCTGGTTTTTTTTAATTGCTAAAAGTTAATATATCATAACTATAAATTTGAAGATTGCAATTTTGGCCTTAGACAAAGTCTGTACATGGCCTTTATTAAAGATCTGTACCATTTTACTGCAAAAGTACGTGTGGATTTCGTGTAAATTGTGTCTGAAATTTATGCAATTTTTAAAAAGTCTCAAAAACAGCTCGAAATTTTGTCATTAAATTTTCTCTTCGTACGTAAAAACTAATGGTAATATTATGGTGCTAGTCCCATTTTCAGTAACCTCTCTGTATTTTTGAAAATTGCAAAAATTGCGTTAGTAAGATTCGTTTGAGACAATTACATTTCTGTAGCGCAGTGTTGTGGGTGACGGTGAGTAGATGCACACATTGTTTTTTGCTGGTTGAAATCACATTTGCATGTTTATGTAGTAGTATAATATAACGGAACAGTTAGAAATAACGCGAGAAAGTATATGCCGTTTTTGTACCACTGGTTTGTTTATTCATTTCTTAACAGCTCTATTCACTCGAAAGCTTTTAATGAGAAAATATCATACTCGTAGTTCCGAAAAAAATGTTATTCTCAAGGTCCCTGAAGCTTAGAGCAGTGATGACAAGGTAGTTGTTGCCACCAGTTAGTCGCGGTGGCACAGGTGGTACAATAAAACCTCAGCTTCGCGCAGTTGACCGTTGTAATTATAATAATTCCAAATGTACATCAATACTGATTAGTAAACTAAGACAATTCTCAATGCGTGCAGATTTTTCTAGCATAGAAATAAAATTGGTATGGATTGTACAAGGATATAAAAGAATAAATGTTAATGGTAAATTGTCAAAAAATGCACATGAAAATTACAGCTGTTTTTGTAAATCTATCCCAATATCAGAGTAATTGATAGCTTTAATAATAAATGTAAGAAAGAAAATGTTGAAAGATTTGTTACTCTCGGAAAGGTAGAGGTAATTTTTATTTCAAAAAATATCCAAGACATGATGCAAAGCCATAAGTTTTGACACATGTATTTCAAACATTAATACAATAAGAAGTGATCATTCGTCTTTGAATAGTAGCTTGTTTCGCCTGAAAATAACGATACGTGTAGAAGCAGTTGATGATACAGAACACATTTTTTGGGTATGTAAACAATTGAGAGAAGTATTTTGATAAACAGTATTCGTACCTACTGAATAAATACGGGTTATATTCAGCAAAATCATTTTGAACAATTTTGAACAGAAAAAATATTTGTATGGCAGAATTCATTAAGAATATACAGGTGTTCCACCAACGATTGACCCACCCCCACAACTACTAAATGGTTCACGATATCGAACGGTATCACGATATTTTCACTCCACAATGTGGAATCATGGAGCAAATAATATGCTGTAGAGATATTGTTTGCAACATTTTTCGTTTTCGAGAAATTGAATCAGCTTTATTTTTTTAAACGGAACTATATATTTTTCTCATTATCAATGAATAGATCATAAAAAGAGGAATACAATGATGTATTATTTCATATGTTTAGTATTTTGATAGTAATTTCAGTATAACATTAGTGTTTCTGACATGTGATTTTAATTTAAACGGACAATATTTCCTGTAGCAGCCGTCGCGTCGTTGCCTTTGTGTATGTGACCTTTGCATCGCAGCGCCGAGACTCTCACAGGGAAAAGTGACTGAGAGGTGCGGTAGCGTGGGCAATCTTAACTAGAAATATATAAAAATTAACGATCAGAATGAAAGATTTTGCATTGATGTATCAGATTGATCATTTCTTTCACTGACTGAAATTTCAAAGCAACGATCACTGGAATTAACTATATAAAGAAATAGAAGAGATTCTAACAACGGTCATTTTCAAACTTAACAAGAATCTAGATCGATGTCTAATGTGTATGGACAAACCAGCATTTTAAAACACTACAAATACAAGTAAAGAAAGTAAAAAGTTGAAGATTTTCACTATTTCGCAGAATATCAGATTATGGAAAGGGAGAAATTGTGTTAATATTGTCGTAAGTCAATTTCTCATTTTAAATTTAAAAAATAAGATAAGACGCGGATATCAATAGAAAACCTGAATAAAAATATGTACATTTTTTACGTTATGAAATTATTCACTGAATTCTGTGTTCTCCATGGGACTGCAATGCACCTCTGCAGTCGTTTGTGCAACGGTGATGAAATACTACATAGCTGCAATGCTTTGGAATTTCATATATACTGCAATGCTTTGGAATTTCAACCAGAAGAGAAATTTAATTCTGATGAATCAATGAAAAACAAAAATCTTTCTTTATCATAGTTAAACCTGAAGTTTGTTCCCGTGTCAGTCCTGATAATACCATGGATTGCTGCAATTACGCCTTTATTCCTCATTGCCACACCGCTCAGTCTCCACTCTCCCTGTAATAGCCTCGGCGCCGCGAAGGCCAACTTCCCCAAAGATGACAGTTGCAATATTTTAGGAAATATAATCCGTTTCTTTTTAAATCAGAAACTCAGTTATTCTCAGTTACTCATTAATTCAGAAAGAATGTCAAAAACTCTAATTTTACACTCAAATTACAATCAAAATACTAACGTGTGATATATCATTGTATTCCTGTTTTTATGATCTATCTATTGCTAATGAGAAAAATATATAGTTCCATTTAAAAATCGAAAATAATTCAATTTCTCAAAAACTAAAAATATATCAAACAACATCTCTGCGACATATTACTTGCCTCATGATTCCGCATTGTTGAGTGAAAACTGCACTTCGATATCGTGAGCCGTTTAGATGTTATGTAGGTGGACCATAGTTGGTGGGACACCTGTAGAATGAATATAGAATATACATGAATACAGACATAGAGAATGTAAAGTAATAGCTTTCAATGTGCATTTGTGGCTGGGTAACGTATTGTTGTATCCCAATAATTATTAATTGTAATACTAATAACTTACATGTAATGTAATATTAACACGATTGTTATTGTTTATTAACATTTTTACTTTAATTTTCTGCACACTTCCTCTATTTCCAAGTTTGAAAATTGTAATATCCTTTGTCGAACGCGCTGCTGCCCGCTTCGGCAGCGCCACTTCTACAGGAAAATGAGTGCGAAAGAGATAAAAAGGAAGAGAGTGAAAGATAGAGAGAGAGAGAGATAAGGGGGAAAGGGAAAAGTGAAAAGTAGAAAAGGAAAAAATCGTTTCCCTTCACGTCACTAGTTGCGATGATAGTACGGCATGTGGCGAGTAAGCTCCGTTAGTATGGCTCGTGGAAGGAGGGGTTCTAATGTAGCCAACCTTGACATCACTGGAATAAAAGGTGAAGGGAACAGTATTACGGCAATAAGATGAAAACTCTTGGGTTAGAAGAGGACGGGATTTATTACCACGAACCGGTAGTTTCTGCATTGACATGATGACGAGGTTGCCATGTTGATGGGGATTCTCATTTTTACAGTTCACATTACTATTTGGATGAATGCGTTCCAGTGAAAAGCTTTTCTACGAATGTTCACTAAAGCGTGGTTTTCATCAAATGCAAGAACAATCACCCATTTTGCACCTGTGCATACGCGACTTAACGCATCACATAACGGGGAGTCCTATTTTCAAGTCAGAAAAGTTGTGACATTTTGTTTTTAATTATTTTTTTTTTGCCTGAATGCCTGGGTGAGAATTCTAGAGACCAGGAACTTTGATCCTGCGTTTTCATGGCTTTCTCTGATCGATTTCAGGCTGACGTTGGAGCAGCGTCTTAGAAAAGGCGGCACGGACTGCACACAAATCTTTCATTCTCGTTTTATCCCAGCTCCCATGTCAGACCGATTGTCGAACTGGTCAGTAACGCCATCGAAAGAAGAATTATTATATATAATTGCTGTAGGTACAGAAAGCAAGTCACTTGAATATGAAGAAATATTAACTTTCATCGACAAGAAATGACATGTAGGAAATCGTCTGCTTTACTTTTATGCATCTTTAAATTTGAACTAATTTGTAGGAAAATTAATTGTACTTAGCAGGAACGTGTTTGTATGTTCAATTAGCCACGTGTACAATGCACATATTAATCTTTACCATCTTTTTCTTCAAAGTCAAAAATTTATATTTCTACCATGTTGTCTAGGCTAGCAGTGGCGAATAACTTCGTTCTCTGGAAAATTTCGCATCAATAAATTTAGTTTAAACCTTATAAATCGAGTTCTTTGGGCCCATTGGGATAAAATAGGATTCACGTTTATTAAAACCTTTCTTTATTATTTATGACATACTTTTAGTGAAACGAATGTACCAATTGAAGTTTCATTTAAATGAGACATCACATGTTCTTCAAAAGAACTGCTGAAATTTTTCAACTGTGGGATGGGATATAACGCTTAAAATTAATGTGAAATAATTAGGTATATGGTTTAATATTAAATAATAAACTAATTAACTGTTAACAAAATTAATGTGACAAAATATAATTTCTGCGATTTTGAGAATCGTCACGGCATTTCAATTCTCTATAGGAATGATCTCTTGTCTATTCTCATAATAATTGTTGGAAGATTTGAGCAATTTTCAAGGCATCAACTGCTCCCCCTTCCTGTAAGTGTGTTCGAGTTTAAGAGGGAATTATACATCTCAAATGATCCTTAAGACATACTTAAGATACATATAATTTTGTCGAATTCTTCCACATACTGCGAAAAATAGGCAAGTGTAAATGCACACGGTAGCAGTAATTCACACAACTGTACGTAACTCGAAAAACGGTGCATTTTAGACTCTTAAAATGTGGTGATCAAGGCCACGGCATATTTGGGCCGCAGTCTGAGATGAAACCGTTTAGGACCTTCTCTCACATGTTTGGAGATTTAGTTGGATTTTCTCACTCCGTTGCCCGGGTGATAAACGTGCAGATTATCGGAAATCTATGTATGTAAGTTAAATACGATTCGTATTCTATGAGATTTAATCACACGGATCTATATCTTTCAGTTAATAAACGCTTCGCAATACAATGTTCACTCACGCACAACAATGCACTAATTTATTTATGAACAGTTAAAATTTAACTCTAAGTGGCCTTTAGAAGGCATAAACCTACAATCAATATTTAAAATAAAACTAGTGGCCTCCTAAACATTTGTTCAATAGAATAAGGAAGATAGAAAGAATGAAATAGTTGACCTAGAAGTTGATTTCATCTAATTTTACGGTTATATTCATTTATTTAGAAAACTAGAATAACTAATTCATAGTATGATTATTATGAACGCATAAAAATGTGCATCCTACTTCAGGACAGCCATTTGAAGTTAGGTATCAGTATGAAGGCATTTTCAATTTAAAAATATTTTTACTGAAAAATCTGTTATATGATCCAGGGTCTAAATGGTTTGTTTTAACTTAAAGGATTGCCATTTGTCTCGGCCTCTGGAAATAAGTTAAAAATTGACAATATCTAGTTTTTATTTACATTCAAAAACTTCCAAGTTCCAAAAAGAATTCAGGTGTCTTGAACTTTCGATATTTGGGTGTAAAATTTGCTGTACCTTGCAGATTTGATTCAAGGTTCTATTCAGTTTACATTGTTTTAATTTTTGTAAATATTTTCAATTTTTAAAAATGAAGTCAAAATTTCGTTTTAAAAAGTGAATTCACGTTCAAAAAGTTCATTTTAAAATAATACGAGTAATAGATAAAATCCAAAGATTGCTCTAGATGCTGCATATCATATTTTTAGATGCAGCATTTAGGCTATCTGATATAAGGTAATATAATTTTTATAATACACAAATACGGTTAAAATGGAAAATTTTGTGAGTCCGTTTTGTTATCAAAGAAACATTGATTAAGAATATCTACCACTCAGTGACAATAAAATAATAATAAAACAAATTGAATTGAGTGAACGTTTCGCGAATATAGGACGTTATATTTATGCTTTCCCTTTTCAAAGTGTCTTAAATAAGTATTAGAAATATTGAACAATGCATGATTTGTTTGGTGTAAACAAATATTTTTGGGACAGTAAAACCTGTAAAATTAACTTTTTCTTCCAGCTCTTCTCCCGGTTCTGTAATGAAGTCAATGGTTATTTGAATACAGACGATGTGGCGGTATAATTAGATTATTGGAAAAGAAGTAATATCGTACAAAAATACTAATAAAAACATTCTACCAAAATATCCGCCGTAACTGCAATACGTTTCTATATAAGATGAGTTTTAAACCTCACAATATTGTGTATTTTTGTTGTTTTACCTGGTATTCATTCATTTTCAACACTGGAGTTCTGGGAAAGATAATCACAATTCAAATTTCATGATTACCTTCAGGTATTGGCGTCATATGCCGATTTCTCTACGAAACAAAATATGATAGTGCAAGAGAAAATCAAGTTATTGACTGAATTTAGTCAATTTATAGTCAATTTTTTTCCGTACGATTACGGGTATTTGAGTTATTATAATATACATTTTTTAATTGTTCCAAACATACAATTATGTTCGCCCTTGCTTTCTACGCCTCGTTTGTTTAATAAACTCAACAAATAAATTTTAAATTTGCATACATTGCTGGCTGAGCACTATAATTGCACCATCCCCCATCGAAAAAAATCCTATGAGCTGCGGTATGTTCATTTGAGACCTCCGAGTTCCTTGAGTGTTGACCCTCAATCTGCCTTCGTGGTGTGGAACATCAGAAAAAATTCCGTCACAGCGGTGAGCCCGAGGTCTGTCCCGTGCTGAGGATAAGGATCGTGTTGCCTTAGAGATGTCCCAGGCGGCCCCAGTAGCCTCGGCAGTCCCTTCCATTTCGGGCCCACGCAACAAGAGTCAAATTCCAGCTGGCGAGGACACTACTTCGAGTTCGGTATGTTGTAACCGGAGCCACTCAACATAGTACTCCGCAGCATCTCTGAGGTCCGACACGAATCGTATTTAGGAGGCTTTCAAGAACCACACACACTACATACGAAACGAAGCATATGTACGTAAATGCTGATTTTTATTAGTGAATTGATAGTACCAATTCCCGAGACAGTATAATTTAATTTGAATCATTAGGGTCACATTAACTTGATTAGATTCGTTATTTTCTCCTTATTGTACGTTGAAATCTACGATAATAAATTTAGTAAATACTACAAAATCATTAATTTACATACGTTGGAGTATATACATCTCTAAATACGATGAAGTATATACTATGCAAGTGAAAATCAAACATGCGAACAAAGTGAACATACCAGTCCCTTAACAATCTTCAAATTTAGGTTCATGCACTGAACTATAATCCAAATAACAATCCTAAATCAGAATAATAAAAAAATGTTTAACGATTCACGAGTTATGATGACACAAATAATACTCTGTTTTTGAAGGAAAAAAGGGTCTAATCGGGATCAAATAATTTTTTAAAAAATATTTTGACTTTATTAATATCTAATCTTACCAGTAAGCACGTTTAAATTAAGATATTGGTCACAAATAAAAATGTTAAAACTGAGGTAGACGAGTACCTTAATCCGTCATTTGCAAAGATTTCGAAGATTATTTCCTCGCTGTCTTGGCGTGCTTCTCACCATGAGGCCATTCGCCAGCTACGTAAAGTTAGAATCGCAAAATTTCAGAAAAAATTTAAATTAATCTCCAAATTTGCCGCTTTTTTGTCAGCTAATTTGTTACGCAAAAAATGATGTCGCTCTTCATTTGATGCTGCTATAATAAATGCTGCTAACTTGATATAAAGTTAGAATCGCAAAAACAAGAAAACCAAGAAACTGCACAGATAAATAAAAAATGAATTACATGGGAATTTGTGTTTTTTTTTGTCGCTCAAAACTTACCATAAAACAAATTTTGTTACCCTTTAAACAAAATCAGGAATGTAATTTCCCGAAAACGCGGTTCTGCACATCAATGACAGAAAAACCAAGAAATTACACTAATAAGTAACAAAAACGTACATGGGAATTTGTCGTTCGAAATCTGCCGTAACTAGAAATTTTGTTACTCTTTAAACAATATGCTAGAAACGGAACTTTTCGCAAACGCGATTGACGCTAAGTTGACTTCGTCAACTTAGAATCGCAATTTCAAGAAAAACAAGAAATTACATGAGAATTAAAAAACAATTTCGTGGGAATTTGTCGCATTTTTGCCGCTCGAAACGGACCGTAATTATTTTTCTTTTTTACTTTTTAAACAATATTCTAGAAATGGACCTTTTCGCAAACGCGGGTCTAATGTGTTGTGAAGATAGACGGCGTCGCAAGCGGAGGCTGGCGGGGCCGTCGGCCGCGGGGGGCGGCGCTCGCCGTCTCCCGTGCACAGGGGGCCGCGCGCCGCGCCGCCTCGCCGCGCCGGCGGCCGCCGCCTCCCCCGCCGCCGAGGGGCGCGCACTGCGCATGACGGCGCGGCGCGAGCGAGAGCGCCGCGGCGCCGGGCCGGGGCCGGGGCGGCGCGCGCGCCGCGGAGCGACGGAGACGGAGCAGCGCCGCGCGCCCAGACTGTGTGGCTGCCGGCGGGACCCTCACAATGCAACAGATCAGTCGCGCAGTCTCCACACGCCGACGCGCTCTGCCTCGGGCGCTCGCCGCCGCTGCCCCCGCCGCCGCCGCCGCCGCCGCCGCCGCCAGCGCCGCCGCCAGGCCTCGCCGTCGCCCCCTCAGCGGCTAAGGCGGCGCCGACAGCCCCCGCACGCCCGCGCGCTCCCAGTACGTCGTCGACGTCGGCGTCCAACGTCGCGTTCGTCCGATCAGCACAACCCGCTCGCGGATTCGAGTGACCATAAGAACCCCAAGACGTTCCGCGCTTTCGTTCGCGATCGCTTCCCCCCTCTCGAGCCAGTCTCTACGTAAGCGCGCCACCGCGGGTGTTCCCCAAGGTCCGACATGCCGCACAGTCGCGGACTGGTGTGTGGTGCCGTAGCGTAAGTGCCCGCGGAGGGATAGAGGTGCGTGACCAGCTGCAGAGGAGCGTGAAGTGTTGGTGAGGTGCGGTGTACTACGCTCTGCGCCGTCGGCACGCATGCTGTGAGAGAGAGAGAGAGAGCTGCGAGCGTCGCCAGCCCCCCCCGAAGCAGCGCCCGGCATCAGCGACAGTGTTTCCCCGCGGCGCCGGCGATGGCGTCCTACTGCTTCTGGGGCGCGCTCAAGCTGCGACGCATCGTGCTGTGGTGGCCGCTGCTCATCATCCTCGGGTGGTGCGCCGGACTGCAAGGTAGGAGGAGGCACCGCCGTGCGGGAGCGCCGGCGCCGGCGGCCCGCGACCGCCGCCGCAGCGCCCATAACAGGTGGCTTCTGTTTTATGCAAGCGGAAGCCGCCGGTTTCCGACGCGACGAACGGACGAAGTACGACTTGGAATATTTATGCGGAAGTGTCACGAGATTCGGAATGACAGCTCGGCGAGGAGTCAATAGAACGACCGCGTCGTCCCAGCCTCCTCTTCCTGCGGCGGCGACGCGACATTTCCCTCCTGTCGTGTGCGGCCGGAGTAACTTCGTTTCGCGCACACTTTGCGCGTAGTCTGTCGCGTAGAGGCAAGTGGGACGACTGGAACGGAATACGTGATGTATAAAATATTCGCCCTCAGATGTAGCTCACCCACTTCCCCAATATCTTTCGTTCTCCACTTCTCGACGTAGGAACTTGCCCTCGCGTTTCTTTCGTAAGTTCCAAATGTGCTACGTTGTGCAAAAAGAAAATTCGCTTTAACAACTTTCGTAAAGAAAAGAAGTGGTAGGTACGAAAGTGCAGAATTATTTTTTTTACCTTCCTCGCTATGCTTTATAGAAACGCACGAAATGAATAAATAAGACGGTTTGGAAGAAAATTACTTTGCGGTAGATGTTACGATACATCTGAATACGCACCGCCGCAAACATTCATATTATATTCTTGTCAAATTCCGCGTACGTGAGCGGCTTGCAAATTCATCGTCCTCCCGCAGAAGTGCGCATCGGAGGGAGGAAAGGGCTTCATAAACTTCGCGGGGCTTTTACGAGCGAAAAGGCACGGCACGGCTGGTGTACAATCGAAGCAACACAGACGCCGTTACCGCATGCGAACGAGCGGGGCGGGCGGCGGTTCGCAAACACGGCGAGCGAACGGGGCTGACCGCACATCGGGCTGCAGAGGATACGGGGGCCTGCCTTTGCTCATCCGCCAATAACCGTCTGGCGGAAGACGGGCGGTGCGCGGTTTGAATGCCCGTCGAGGAATAAACGCGGCAGGGAGAGGCTGCGAGCGGAGTTCGGCGGAGCGGAGACGATTCTGCGGTTCTCCTCGCCTCCTCCGCCCGGCCCCCGCCCCCGCCCGCGCGCGGCTCACCTCCTCTCGCTTGGCGAGGTGATTGCTCGCCCGGGCCGCCTTTTGAGCGCTCACACCCGCCCCCGCAGCCGGGCGCTCGTCGCCCGACGCCTTACGTGTTTTCCAGCAATTTCGCGACAATGGGCGCGCGGGGAGGGCCGATAAATCTCGATTGTTTGCGGCGCGGGCGGCGAGAGAGAGAGAGAGGAAGAGAGAGGGGGGAGGCGGCTCCGACGCTCGCATTGTTCGCTGTTTACGGCGCGGGCCCAGGCGTCGACGGCGGCGGCGGATGGCGGTGGAGGCGAGACGGGCGCGCGCCGCACAAGGGGCAACCCACAAGGCGCGATCGCGGGTCCCGACAGCTTACGGGCTAATTTACTGCGTATTAAGTGGCTGCATTAGCCCCGGTAATGTAGGGACTGCGCGCTTGCGGGTAATGGACTCCCCCCGAGCGGCAGGTCTGCGTCTCGACGCCCCAGCGCCCCCGGACGGGCGTCGCGACGCCCTCCTCCCCCCCGCCCGACGCAACGTCGGCCCGAGTCCGCGAGCGGCGCTCGCATGCTGCGGGCTCCGCGGAGCTGAAAAAGGGAGCCATGATTTAGAGCTCGGAGGCTGTAGAACTGTCGTGAGAACCCCAACAAGACGGCGCGGTTAAGCAGTTTAATAGAGCGAAACGGGGCGCGTGCTGCGCGTTTTAAATCAATTTCCTGGATTAAATTTTCATTTCGCACCTGCACGAACTAAAGAAAATGGTATATTGTTTCAAAATGGCGGTTTGCGATATTATGAAATACTCCGCTATTCGTTAGTCTACTCTTTACGGTATGATTTCGGAATCAGATATCAACTATTTTGCCGTACATGTGTAATTCAGAGAGAAAATGTATATTTATCTTATCAAACGTTATTTTTAAAGCAATTAAGGAATAGGAGCTTAGTTAATATATTTACTTGTTACAAAACTCGGAGAATTGTTGTAACACAAAACTGGAAGATTTTGAAAGGCCATCGTAAATGTATTAAAGTGTTTCTTATTTTATTAGGGGAATGTTTCGTTCTGAATTTAATAATGATTCGTAAAGTATGACATAATTATTGTCTACATTTACACCTTCCATTATTTGGGGTTCATCGATTCTGTAACATATTTAGTTCAGGCAGATTTGTATGTTTATGGAAGAAGTTATTTTAGTACCTATTAATCAATCAGTGCTCAATGAAATGCTACAAATGAAAGACCAAGAAGAATGTAATCGACGTGTGCGAAATAGTCTCTCGTATAGAAAAATATTCGCATTTCAATTACACTACCATTCCTTCAATTTTTAGTTTGATATTTTGAAAATAAACGCATGTCAAAGCCATATTTCTTTCCTCGAACAATTGCTACAAGCGAGCGATAGTGACAGTTGCAAATTAACTACCAAAAAAGTTGCAACAGAAATACAACACGAAAGTCAAACCACGAGTCGAGCAGCTGAAGTCAAACATGTAGGCAAATATATCGTGTATGCTGGGAGATGTTTCACACATGTACTAACAAATTATGCAAAACCTCATTTGAACGTCAATTTAGCGTAATGTAGGTAAACTTTGTCATATATTTGAGGAAACATAACCTTTTTTAATTCTTCTTTTTCTGTAAACGTGTCCATATGAGATGAAAACTAGTATTCCTAAAACATAGTACATCCATTCTACGGTTTGTAACGGTTTCTTAAAATAATAATAATTATTGGAACACTATTCACTATATTATTTTCATTCGTTTTCAGAAAGCTGTTTACATACAATTGTCTGAATCAGCAAACTTGATCATTTATCTCCTCACTTTATAAGAATATTTGACATTTTGTTGCTCTTATGGCCAATGATGTGCTTGTTAACTGTGAACTTATAATATGAACAACAGTTAACGATTCTTTGCATGGCAAGAACTTTGAAGGTTTCTTTAACTTTAAATACTTTCATCCACTCATTCATTAATAGATACATTTCTCAAAACTTTCTAAAAATGTTGTAGAATACAATATTTAAAATATTTCTTATTTAACACTGATTAGTATTTTATCAGAGTAAGAGTCAGTTTGGGTTAATATCGAGTTGCCAAAAAAATTAACAAAGTATTCTATTAACCCTTATCTTCAAAATGATTCTATTGTAATTAGAGTCTTAATGACGTAATTTTTATTCATGATATTTTTTTGACGGGGAAGTTTCACAGATGATCGATGCATTTAGCATCTTCAACGTATGTGAGAGATTCTCCAGCACTAGCCTGGGGTGGACAGACACGAAGTCAATGAAAGGTACATTCAGGTTTTGACTGTATTACAACAGCCACATCGCATATAAATTAAGACAGATTAAAATTTAATTGATGAAAATATTAATACGGCAACATTTTTAATATAGTCTTAAGTGAACACTCGCCAGAAAATATAATTAAAATAAAAGTACAAAATAATTATTTTAAAAAGTTAATATTGAAGATAAATATAATAATTTTTTTCAAATGATACGCACATGATAAAGATCAGTATTTTCCAACCTATCTTACCAGATTAAATAGGAATGGATCATGTGAAGAGACAATGAACGGATTAGTGTATTAACTTTCACTCATCTTTAAGGATGCGAGTGAGGACACGAGGGGGATGAAAAGATTTCGCGCGGTCCGTGGACTATTGCTTAGGTTATAAATACGGCATCCGTAAGTAGTTTATCGGAGAAAGTTACGGAAACCACAGAACGGAGGAGTCAGCATACAAGTATATAGAATTATCATCTACGTATCAGACGCTTTCGAAACAGCTATTTGACTCGGTTCGAAAAATCCTCGCATCGTCAGGATTCTTACCTAGTTCATTCGGGTCTGTGAGATTCACTGGATAATCTGATTAAAGAGAGGAAAACTAAGTTCAATTTGCATACCTAGTTGCAATTGCATTATGAACTGACTCAGTATACCCACCACTATACCTGCTGTGGGAGATGTAATAAATATCTCACAAGAATAAGACTCGAAATATTAATGTTACATCAATTTTTTACAATGTAGTTGTGTAGAAAATAAACTACAATATTGTGTTCAGAAAACAATTTTTGTATTGTAAACATCGGAAAAAAATATTACGTTCATTTGTGGTAACAAGAGAAAACTGGCATTAATCTAACCTTAGCGATTGGAAACACCACCATGAATTATTACATTACATATTTGTTTATATTATTTTAGTATATTTATGTATAGACGTGGGTGATTTTGAAGTGTTAACACATAACAAGAGATATCTTAATTTAAGACATATCTGTAAGTTATGTTACACTTTTTACCAACTTAAGCACACCTCCATATTTGTTGTTTTGGGTGAAACAATGTTCCTCAGAAGTGCTAGGTACAATGTACATATTCAAGATTATAGAAGTTGTACAATAAAATTACGTATTACAGTTGCAATACAAATCAAGATTAGTAGATGTTGCAAGAAATAATAAGTTCAACTGTTTCTTTAAATAATGGTACAAATTGTTCCATTAAACATGTAAACGTTAGCTTGCGACATATCGAAGAAAATCAATACTTTCAGGAAATCTCCAATGTTCATAAAGCTGCCAACGTCCCGTCATCCAGATGTTTTTTATCAGTCTACTTGATTTCAAGTGAAGCTTTGACAATATTATAGTTTCTAAGTGACCGGTTTCTTAAGATACCACTTCTTCGATTCGATAAAGTAAAAATCCTCAATAAAGTAAAAATCCATCAAACTGACGATAACGTATTTTATCGTTACAAATCTTTCTTTATGCTAAGAGTTCGACGAATAAAACTACAGAAAATTTATCGTTAGCACAATTAAGAAAACTTGTTGTAATGTACACTTTACTTCAAGTTAAGGACAACTTAAGAACTTATTAGGAGGCGTATGAAACACCGGTGAAGTACTATAAGGCTTAAGGTAACAAATGCTGTACTGTCCGCAACAAGCAGTGGCGGATCCGAGGAGGATGAGAGCCCCCCCTCTCCAAACGATCAGAGTTTTCGTTTACTATATTTTATTTTGCAAAATTGATTTAAATATTTATTTTCAAATTATGTAATTATTTAAACAATAACATTGTAGAGTATCATATACACATTACATAAATAATATGCAATATAGTTACAAAAAGTTTATTTAACAAAAATCTACGATTATATCAATTTGTTGGTCCGTCATTTAAAAGGCAGAAAAATCTTGAAATAACAGTATATATAATATTAAATGAAATACATATTCTTCCCAACGTTTCAGAAATGACTGGTTTCCATCATCAGGAGACAAAAGAGAACAATTTTTTTCTTTTGTCACCTATTGTTTTGTCACGTATTGATAGAATTGTAAAAATTGACAGAAACTAAAAATATTAATTACAAAATCTACTATGCCTACCCCCCCCCCCCCTCGAAAATGATCGGCCGGATCCGCCCCTGGCAACAAGGCACAACGATTCCCACAGATCGGGCGTCCTTTTACGCGTGCGCCTTGGATGCCGAAAGGCGGCGCTCCCAGCGCTCTTGTTTTCGCAGCGGCGGGCGCCGCTCGGAATCCGGGTGTTAGGGCGAGATCCACTCCGGGGAATGGGTCGGGAATCCAACCTGAGATCCCGCGGCGCGACGAAGGCAGAAGCGCTCGCTCCGCTATATTTAGAATAAACCTTTGACGCCACATAAATACGACTCGCAATAAATCCGACCGCTCTCAGACAATTATAAACTTATCTCCGGTCGTTTGTCTCGGCGGGGCTCAGGTACGCGGGCGGCCGGCCGGCGGTGGCCGCGTACTGGACAGCGGCGGCGAGTGCCAGGTGGGCGGGGCGAGGTGGGGGGATGTGGAAGCGGGGAAGAAACCAGGAGGAGTGAGATGGAGCGGGTTGGAGCAGGAGGAATGGGTAGAAGCGGCAAAGAGAAAGGGCCTTCTTTCCTCTATGGAAGCGGGTCGGGGAAGGTTAGCGAGAAAGGACTGGTGTGAAACAGCGATCAGAAGTGAGAAGCGAGGAGGAGATCTGCAAAGCGAGAGAAACGTCAGGCGCAGGGTAGGGCAGAACGGAGCAAGGTGGAGATGGACAAGAGGGAGGATAGAACGGAGCAAAGTGGAACGCGGAGTGGTAATAGAGGAATGAGAACGGGAAGAAGAGAGGTAGAGAGAGGCGGGGAGATGTGAATCCCTGTCGGAGACGCGGTAGGGGAGTAACGGAGCGAGATGGAGTGGGAAAGAACGAGGCGAGGATGAGCGGGGTGGGAAGGATCGGGGCGGAACGTGTCTGGGTGAGGCCTGGAGTGGCGAGAAGCGAGGCGAGCGGGGAGGGGCGAGGATGAGCGGGATAGAAAGTGTCGGGGCGGGGAGGAGTGGAGGAAGAGAAGCGTGGCGGAGAGGGAGTGCGGGGAGGGGGTGCGGAGCGGGGAAGGGCGGTAGCGGAACGTGTCTGGGCGGGAGGAGTGGAGTGAGAGAAGGGGCCGTGGCAGTGCAGGGGCGAGGGGTGCGGGCCGGGGTGCGGGGGGAGAGTGCGGGGCGGTACGGGGCGGGGAAGGGCGTAGCGGAACGTGTCTGGGCGGGGAGGAGTGGAGTGAGAGAAGGGGGCGTGGCCAGTGCGGGGCGAGGGGGTGCGGGCCGGGGTGCGGGTGGAGAGAGCGGGGCGGGGAAGGCGAAGCGGAACGTGTCTGGGCGGGGAGGAGTGGAGTGAGAGAAGCGGGGCGGAGGCGGGGAGTGCGTGAGGCGATTCGGCTGGCCAATTCGTTCTGGCGCGTATCTCCTTCCGCCTGCGTTGTTCACGCGCCTCGCAGGCGACTTCGCCTCTTTGCAGGCTTTCGCAGTTTCCGCCGCCTCGGCGCTCGTGACTACTCGCTTTGTACGCCACCGATGGCAATGTACTTCGCCCGCGACCACTGTGCTTGTGATGAGAGGTGCTGCGAATCCTTAAGTTTCTCGAACCTGAATTACAGTTCGCGTCTCAAAAGAGAGTCGATATTTTCAAATCATTCATGCGATAATATTAGAAAATCTTAAAGTATTTAAAGCAGGGAATCTGGTTTTAGAATGAGTTGTTATACGAAGAATTAATTTCACTACAATTAAATAAGAAATGTTTTCTGTTGTAAATTGTAAATATAATTTAAGGGAAGTTAAAAAATTCAGATTGATGTCGTGAGGAAACATTTATCTGCTACATGAGCAGCAGCTTTAGGATAGCTATGTTATCCTAATCCATCTTCAGATTTGCCATGATTTACACATTTATCTACTTCTCAAAGTTGACCTTGGCTATTTATGGCAGATTGCCCACATCAAGTAGTGGTATTTTAGAACGAGATGTTGGCTTTGATTTTGTCTATTACAGTGAAAGGCTTAAAAACTTGGAGTACATCATTAAAAGTAATGAAGTTAATTAATGAATTAATGTAAGATATTTGTAGAACTTAAAAAATTTTTGAGAGATTTAGATGACAAAAAACTGCAATAATATGTGTTCTCTAACTCATATTTTTAGGAATCTTGAGATTCGAGAACTGGAGAGTGCGAAGATACCTTCCCTCTGTCCGTCATTTTAAAGGTCTCAATTCATTTACTTCTCTTTGTTGTTGATTACAATCTGCATTACTCTGGCACTGAAATGTAATTGAAGTTAGCGAAGGTAAGTCGATGAATTGGAGCGCTGAACAAGATATTTGCTTCTACAGATTTTACAATAGTTAACATTATCTTCGGAGTCAGGTTTAGATGCTGACTTATCTGGGCAACTTCAAGAACACTTTTCTACTCCCATTTCATAATTTTCGTATAGGATGGCTGCAGATCGTTGCACAATGATAATCATTATGATACAGCTTCATTATAATATAGGAGTTTGATCACAGTGAAGTTAACATTTGAAAACTAATTAATCATTGGTTCGTTTATTCTCGCTCGTACCTCGCTCTATCATATCATTTCACACTCGTGCATTAATACTCATAATTTACACCATCGTTTCATAATATATTGTTTTTAAATTAACATTTGCCAATGTATTTAATGCTTTTATTGAATATGAAACATAAACTTGCTATTTCTTAGTTTGCACTTGAAAATCGTGATAATTAGGTGTGAGCAAGACATTTAGAATTCAGATGCAAAATGAAAGCAAGCTGTAGTTAAACATTAACACTGGTTTTACTAACATAATTGTGCATGTATTTGGCATTTTGTGTCGATAGTCCGAATTTGCCGGCTAGCCAACGGTGTCGCCAATGCCTAAGTTTAGTTTAATACCTGTGCTTGGGGGTAAGAGAGACATGCGGCGAACATGACGTATTCTTTTCATCTTAACTGACAAACTCCATCTGCTCGAGCTTTTCTTCGTTAAACAGCTATAGAATCTGAAACGATTTTAAAGAAAAGCTACTCTTCTATTTTTGCCCCGATCGGGAATCAAACCTGGGACAGCACAATGGGAAGTTAATACATTACCCATTGACTACCTTCAGTTCTTTGGCATAGTAATATGAACATTAATAATAAATCAGCAATACTGTTCTCTTTGTTGCCACCAAGAAACTATTTCTGTTAGTTTATAATCCTTTGAGTAAAAAAAAGTGCAAAGGTAATGTAACTTCGCTTTTCCGTGTTTTGTTTTCATAAAACGATCTGATTAGGATTTCCGCGTTCTGTTGAATTTACCCAGCTGCAGTGAAAGAACTATGATTTTCTATCGTGGAGTTTTTACGCAACATCCTTTCCGACTCAGGATTTTTGAACCAGTCAACGGATTTTGATAATTGATAAACCAAGCGACTTATATTTGGTGAGAGAGATATACAGACAGAATAAGGTTTTTGAATAATCAACATTTTAGTAAAATTGCGAATATAGAATTTGCTAAGTGTCAATTGATTACGATAATAACGAAGCTCCATTGTGGCAAAATTTATTTTCTGTGGTCTTACGAAAGAAGCGTTGTAAAATGTTCACCAATTACAAGTTCTATAATGAAATGTTTGAAAGCATCAGTATTAAGGCACTAGTTAGTGAACAAAAATAAACTGGATTAAGAGCTGTCGTATTTCTGAAAATTATTATCTTACATTTTGAGGAGAGATAATTTGTGAATAGTCCTCAAAATGTAAGATAACAATTACACCTTATGCACTGTAGAAACGTTTTACACCTCTCTATTTGTTATTTCGGTACGAGATATGACTTTCTTTTACGAGAAATGTTTTGCTTATAGCCACGGTCATATTAGATTATATTTCGAAAAGGATTTTCGTAATTACATTTATTGCAGATTTTAGAAATGCTAAGAAAATAATTATTTATCCATTTGATTTTACTCCTATTTAAGCATTCATTTTAAATCAATCATTCCTCATAATTTTCCTCAAATTCTTTGATTTCTTTCTTTTATTCGTTTCCTTTCCCGAGAAATATTTTTGTAATTCCACTTATTGCGTACTCTAGCAATCGTGGTGTAGTATAAGAAGCATATTGTATTATTAGATCTGCTCATTCGCCGTCGGTTTTGTGCTATTCCCGCGTGCTATCGAAGGTATTGATTACCGTCTCTCGCGCTCCGGGCACCGCAGCGAATAGTAATAACCAAAGGACGGCTATAGGTGCTGCGTGCACACCTAACGCGCGTTGCTAGTGAGAGCGCCTGCTTGCCGAACTAGGCTAATTACCCGCATATCACGTGCCCTGGGTACTCCACCTGCAGCGGCTCGCACGGCCCTTGCCCCACCCCCACCCCCACCCCCACCGCTCCGCGCTGTAATGCGTCCGAGTGCTATTAATGCTCACGTACTTCTTCGCACACGAGATCTCATCCGTTAAAAACACCTGTTTCGTTAGTCATTTAACGTACGGATGCGACATCGATGTCGATGTTTTTTAAACATCAATGGTTCTATAAAAATATCGAAGTTTTAAACATCGATATATTGAAACCGGTGGTTTTTGAACATCGATGTCTAATGCTTGATGTTTCTATGTTTATGACGTTTATTTTGTGGATAAAAAATTCCCATAATCACAATTTTGTAAAAGTTAAATAATAAATAAATTAATTAATTAATGAATTAATAAATGATAGTACAACTGTCTGCTTTCGACCCACACGAACGTGATATATACTATTTTCATTGAAGAGATTATTATTCCTCGCCGGAGATGATCATGACGCCCTGATATTTCCTTCGTCTTTGCTCGCATTTCCTACAAAGAAAGACGTTTTTGAACTTGGTTTTTAGTTAAATTTTTATTATAAAATAAGATGCACGGCCAAGACAAATTGCATGCATGATAAATTAAATTTTGTTGAGCACGAATTTTGTTGCGAATCATCTTTAAAACATCGATGGTTTTTGGTTGTTGTGTTTCTAACATTGATGTTTTAATTTTGAACGATGATTTGTTGTTGATGTCACAACACTAGTTTGAATTATTAACGAAGCATTGGGATGTGAATGTTGGTATCTTTGGTCGAAATCGAGATCATTGTTTTTTTATCAAGAAGAGAGAGTAGCTTTTTTCTTTATTCCAAGCGATTTCAAACAAAGGGCAATGCTAATTCGCTTGTACGTTCGGGTTTGTCTTTCGCGTTTGTTGAAAACCCATGGGATTATATTCCAATTTCGTGTGAAACGTTTCAGATATCAAGCCAACATTTTTTGTGGTTCCCACAAACGAACAGAAATATTGACTTATACAACCGATGACAACTAACGCCTCATCAGAATGAAATACCAACAATTCACGAGTTCTTAAATCATTCACACTCATCGTCACGCTTATTTGAGTATAATTTATTATCATATACAATAAATTAAGACTGGAATAAAACAATTTTACTGAACATTATGTCATCAAATAAAATCTTGATTAATTATTAGAGTTTAGTGTGACTCAATGTATGCCAGCTTCATTACACTCTACTATTACAAAGTTTACAAGTAACTTCTTCTATTTGTTCCCAACTATTCACTTATGATAATCTCCTCAGCTTTGTCGGTTAATGCCCTACGTATTCAATACAACCGCTCACGTTCCTTTCGTCCTTTACATTGGTGCCTTAATGCGTTCTCTGTTAATATAGTTCTTCGAACTAGAAATGTAGTCCATTTCTGAACACCTGCTTAGTAGGTATTTGAACCTCGAGTTCACGTATTTATGCTTCGAATCGAGAGTAAATTTGTGATGTTTCATAGAAATGAGAAAACATTGAAGACTCTTTATAGAGAATGGAATCCTTATTGATTCTCACAATTCTAGAGTGAATTTTAAATAAGACTGTAATTAAGCTATTCAAGACTAGAATTAAGCTATTCAAGCTAATTTTATATCAAGTGGATAAAACTTATTTTTACAAAAACATTTAACAGTATTCATTCTCATGTTCACAACTTTTCAAGGGGTGACTTTCACAGATTTAGCTATTCGTTGAAACAGAAATACACTTCTCTAAAAGCACTTACTAGATGAAAAAGAATATTTACACATGTCAAGATGAACTGCTGTCGAGCATATTCTTTTATTCTAACAGAAATTGAATTATAGAAGTGACAGTGAGTAAGTGGTACCTCATCGCGATGAAAACGCATGTTTGTATTAGAGGCTGTGAATAAGTGTTACGACAGTTTACTCTTTAAATCAGCAATGGCTGACTATTTTTTAAAGGGTTTAATATTATTCCTAGTCACATGTTTCAAACAATTAATAACATGATTACTGGTATTTTACCTACTGATTTATTACCTACTGATCACTTTCTCTTCATCGAGGACATATTTAGAATCATTGCGTTTGTATCTTCAGCGGTACAGTGTCTAGACCTTTCCCTTAGAGACCTGAGATTCACGTACAACTGGTATTCGTTCTTGACTCAGCGAGTCAGTGACGGCACATCGTCTTCGCATTGATGACGGGTTGCAGTATGCTTATGCTTATAGTATCTCAGCGCATAATTAATAGACATTTATTTTACGTAAAAACCTTCTATAAAGTGAGTCATGGAAAAAAATTGGAATAAGTAATTCACACAACTTGTGATATCATTTATCGGAATTTAAACATGATTGAAACTAGACAATCGAAAAATATTCTTATTAAAAGCGATTTAGTAATATAAATCATAAATCACTGAATCAAGTTATAGGATTTTGACAAATACAAGAGTGATTAACAGAATTTTATCAGCTATAATTTACTCGCGTAGGTGAGAATATATGTAACATCTCTGTGCCTGCTTTCAGCGGTTTAGTGACTGAAATTTCATCATTTTTCCACCAAAGCTCTCTTTTCACTCGCCTTTATTAACAGCCGTGAGCATTGTAGATGGCGGTTCATAGTGGTTGCGCTCACAGCTGCGTGCAGTGCGGCGTGACTAACCCGTAGACATGTTCCCCACTTCAAGAATTTCCTTGGCATAGAAACATCTGGTTGACTGTTCCACTCGTCCTGGGATAAAAAGTCGCATTAGGGGACCCTTAGCCTTAATGGCAGCTTCCACTCTCGCAGGCATACTTTCAATCAGGTGCTGGAAGGTTTTTTGGGGAATGGCAGCACATTCTTCACTGGAATGCTGCACTGAGGAGAGGTATCTATGCAGGTGGGTGAGGCCTGGCACGAAGTCGGCGTTCCAAAACATCCCAAAGATATTCGATAGGATTCAAGTCAGGACTCTGTGCAGGCCAATCCATTACAGGGATGTTATTGTCGTGTAACCACTCCGCCACAGGCCGTGAAGTATGAACAGGTGCTCGATCGTGTTGAAAGATGCAATCGCCATCCCCGAATTCCTCTTCAACAGTGGGAAGCAAGAAGGTGTTTAAAACATCAACGTAAGCCTGTACCGTGATAGTGCTACGCGAAACAACAAAGGGTGCAAGTCCCCTCCATGAAAAACACGACATAACACCACCGCCTCCGTGTGCGGATACTTTTGATCATATAGTGTATATCACGTTCATCATATTCTGTAAAGCGATAATACATTTAACAGCAATCTCTCCTGTGCCTCAGTGGTAGTGATGTTCAGTTTATTCACCAAAGCTCTCCGCATAATCACTCTTGCATCCCACCCTGATTTCTCCGGGGTATGCGTCGAGTCTACATTCGCAGCGAATCCATGGAAGTACTGGACTATAGAAATGTATGTAGATTAATGAACGGAATTAAAGAGGAGGAATACGTTGAATAGCTTGCAATTTTTCTGAACTTCCTACAGTACGAATAATTGAAAGTACTCTAGTAGGAGATACAACAGTAGTAGAATTAGTTAACAGAGACTAAAGGAATTTTGCCATTTACTAGAGCAGTAATTAATATAATTTCACCATTCAAAATTTGTACATTATATCCTGTAAGCCGCGGATATATTCAACAACGTTCTCTCTTGTATTTCTTCGGCCGCGCTTGCCTCCGCTTCGATTCCAAAGCCCTCTACACAGTCACCCTTCCTCCCGATCAGAGCAGGTCTCATCCTTCTTCCCATGGCAATGACGTGACTCACGCATCAAAAAGCTTGTAAATCAGAAGGCATTCCCTTCTCCAAAACATGTGTTATTAGTTTTGGAGGATAAAGCGGAATACAGCTTCGCTTACCCCTCAGTCAAGGAGATAGGTATACTCATAGACATGAGCTTTGACCACTGATTGTGCTTTTAATTCTGTTGTAACTTTACTACATGGCGCTGTAGAACAAAACTAAATATTCACGTCAAATGCAACTCGCAACACACTTGGCAGCATTTTTGAATCTATATCGTTAAATAATTCCTAAACGAAGCGTTCTAGGGCCGTAAAAATTAACATTTTGAGGCTTAAGCCCTCAAAGAAACGTTTCTCACACCGTAATCTACAGAATGAACTCTTCGTAATATTCTGTTACATTTTTGCTGGTCCGGCGCATCGTGATATTACCTCACCTGCAGAATCTGCAATTAAATGTGAATGAGAGGGACAGAGAGCGGCAGAGACAGACAGGGACAGGGTGAAGGAGGGAGAGACAGTGAAAGGGTGGTGGGAGGGAAAAGGGAGATGAAGGGCAGAACGTCTGCCGGGTTTTCCTAGTCGATACTGAACTTCATATAGTAACATATTTCGTTAGTACTATCATATGAGATAATAATGTAGTAGAATTAGTACAATTAGTTTTATATATTAGCAGAAGTTCGACATCAGCCAGAACAGTAATGACTACAATTTCCCCATTCATACTTTATACCGCATTCATCATATTCTGTAAGCCGAGAATATATTTAGCAGCGTCCTCTCTTGGTCTCAGCAGCCGTGCTCGCCTCCGCTTCGCCGCCAAAGCCGCACAATCGCCCCCCCCCCCGGGAGTGTCGCCCGCCCGCCCGCGCGCCGTCTTCGTAGCGCAGCGCCGCGTCCCGCGCATAAACAAGCTCCCGCCGGCGGCGGCAGCGGCTATTCGAGTTGGGGCGGGGGTGGGGGGCCTTTTCTCGCGAATTTTCGCGCAGCCAACGCGAGGATTAGCGGCGTCCTCGCCCGCCCTCACTCCCGCCCGCCCCGCTCGCGTTTGATCCCCGGATCCGACGCGTCCGTCCTCACGCTTCGCGCGCGGAATTTCAATAGCCACCGGCGGAAATGAATAAATGCCTTTCTGCGCCGCGCAGCGCCACGCCCCCCTGCGTCCAACGCGCGCTCGCGGTCGCGTGCCCGCGCCGCCTACCGCCCACTGCCCATCGTCAACTGCCCATCGCCAGATGCCCATCGCCATATGCCCATCGCCAGCTGCCTATCGCCAGCTGTCCATCACCAGCTGCCCATCGCCAGCTGCCCATCGCCAGCTGTACATCGCCAGCTGCCCATCGCCAACTGCCCCTCGCTAACTGCCCATCACCCACTGCCCATTGCCCGTCGTCAACCGCCCACCACCCACCGCCCACTGCCCATCGCCCTTCGTCCACCGCCCACTGCGCACTACCCATCACCAATCGCCCACAACCCATTGCCCGTCGCCCACCGCCCTCCCCCACAGCCCACTCCCAGACGCCGACCGGCCACTGCCCATCGCCCTTCGCCCACCGCCCACTGCCCACCACCCATCACCCATCGCCCACAGCCCATCGCCGTCTTACACTGCCCATCGCCCCTAGCCCACTCTCAGACGCTCACAGACTACTGCCCATCGCCCTTCGTCCACCGTCCAGTGCTTATTGTCCGCCATCCAGTGCCCATTGTCCAATGCCCACTGCCCATCGCCATATGCCCAACTCCCACCGCATCCGCGCTCGCCGCGCTCTCTGCGCTAAAACACTAATGAGGTCTCTTAGCCGTCGGCCGGTCAGCGCTCCCGCTTGTCAGAAGGTTCACGTGGATCCGGACACCCGCTGCCGTTGCTCGCTTTTTTGCGTCCACGCGCGTCTTGTGACGGCTCTGTTTGCCTACCTCACCTCTGCTTGCCTGCCTCAGGGCATAAACTGGTGGCACTGCAGTTTCGCTATCTGGGAGGTCCTAGGGTATAAGTCCCGACGGTGGTAGGATTTTCGACACTATCTAGATAGCTAGGTCGAATTCAGTCACTATCTAGAAGACAGCGATAGGTGCATTCAAACGGCCAGCTGCTCTGATCGGTAGTTTTCTGCGGTTTCTCCGATTATTACCAGGCAAATGCCGGAGCAGTACCGTAAGAACTGCGCGTCTTTCCTCCACTACCATGCACAACACTACGACACTTGACGCGAGAGTTGTCGGGAGTTCAGAGCTTGTCCCAGCTGGACTGTGCCAGACTGCTGAGAGGTATCTGGTTTGGGAAAACGCCGCTATCCGAGGTGCAGTTTGGTGTCGGAACTCGCCATCCAGCGGAGAAATATCAACGCCACCTCTCACGATAAAAAATAATGCACTACACGTAGGAGACTAGCGACCATAGTAATTGACGCGTCCGGAATCACTAATCTTTTTATCACTTTGCCTTCTTGTCCCTATCGGTGTTGCTGCTGCACGTGCATCTACATATTATGGCTTCTCCAAAAGAATTACCTTATTCTTTGTCGCAGAGAAGGCTTCTCATTCACTATTTATTTCATCTTATTTTTCTGCTTTTACTTCCTTTGATTCATATGGTCTGTTTTCTCTTGCTGTTGGCAACATTGCCTTCGCTGCCTTTGACGGAACTCTTTTCTGTCCTCCGGTAATCCTCTCAAAAAAGAAGCACACACGTACTACGTAGCTTCTGGTACCTCATGCAAGATTTGCCTCCGTAAGGAGTTAATTGAGTGTTTGCCGAATATAAATATATCGCCCATACGTTCTTTCCGCTCGCATATCCTCAACCAACTGCTGCGCCTTCAATTATTCAATTACACGATCCCCGTCTTACAATTACGGTTCGAGCACACTATTCAGGATAAAGATTCAGTTAAAGCCTCAGCAGAATGTTGAGATTTTCATAATGGACGGTGTTATGCATTAACCGGTTAAGTGCCATTTTTGAAAACAATCAGATAGGGACGCCATCAGTTGTATTGGAGCATGTTCTATGTGTACGCAAAAATTTTGGCGCCAAATCTGTAAAAATAGTCTTATAATTAGCAAAAAATGTAAACACCATCAGTCACATCGGGGATTTTATCTTTCGCAAAAACTGTCTATAAACCTAGATCTTCGAATCTGCTGTTCTTAATTTCACATTATGTAGGTATGCGCCAGATATTCCACTCATGTTTGTGTAGTTTAGCGTTTCAATTAATGAAATAATTAAATTACAGTTTTTAGATCTGAAAATGTAATAAAATCTTTGAACACGATTATCTCAAAACTTGTATGATGTCGCATAGCCGGTTGATGCAAAACATCGTCCAAATAATGTATTTAACTTCTAAGTTATCTTCATTTAAAATTTCGTATTCCCATTTTATTAATACCGGTTGTGCATTCGCAGAAAATTACGTTAAATTCATTTTAAATTTAACATTTCTTCATTAAAGCGAACTTATTAATTTTCCGAAAATTGATTCGTCTTTCCGTGGGGACTTTCGTAATTCTCCATCCCCCTTCCACAGACTCTTCCTCTTGAGATTCTCAATTCCCTTGATTTCTCTCAGAACGAGTCTCTACTGGTTTATTGAGAGGGATATGTAGGTTGTCCTTTCTTCATCAGGAATGGTATATTTAGTCTGACTTACTGAATCGATTTTTTTTAAATATAACATTATATCATGCTTCTACTATTACTACTGATTATGAACTTTTTTGGATTATTTGATGTGGATAAATAAATGGTTTACACAGCTTACACTGTGTACGTAGTCTACACCTAATTTCGTGTATCAACCGCCATCGTCCTTCAGCACCCGATCCAACAATTTTTTTCAGTTGGCACGACCCCAGGCTTCGTCGCCCTCCACCGCCGCTGCGTCCGTCGGCGCCTGAACCGCTGAGCGCGACGCGGCTTAGGGACGTAATCTTCCGCCGACGGCTGAATGAACTCGTCGCCTCATTCAGACAGAGCGCGCCCCGGGCGGTCGACCCGCCGTCGCCGGTTCCTCGCTTATTACCGCCGCTGCTTCCACGCTCATCACCAGGGCTCGGGTCGGATGCTGATGATCTACAAGTTCTTTGGAAATATCCGATAAAATGACTTAAAAAGGGGGGAAATTATCTATTTTGTTCAAAAATACTTCAAATTAATGAAAATGTTTATTTATTTAATGAACATTTATTTATTTAATAACCATTTACAAATTCCAAACATATGAACAATTTACAATTTAAATAAAATGTATTTAAATAAAATTATGTTAAGTTTGAATCAGTGAGATTTATTAAAGTTCGCCAACTGCTCGACGCTGTGAAAGCGTCCCCAGTCGCGTTGTGTGCAATGGTTGAAGGACGTGTTTAGACGGTGTGCCGTATGTATTGTATATTTATAAAACTTATCTTCATTAAACAGTCGTATTAACACTGCGTGTGCGGATTATTCAATCCCTACTCCAATAAATTTTATTAAGGATAAAAACGTTATTTTAGGAGGAAATGTAATCTTTAGTGTGATATTGCAACTGTCAGTTTTGAAGGTCGAGGAAGTTGCCAAAGATCCGTGTAATTTTGAGAGTTCGTAAAAAACAATCCACTGCAGTAGTGAATTTCGTCATGAACCGATGATGCAATAAAAACTTTGTTTTAGTGTGTCATTGTAAATTCATGAAACACAAAAAATACGAAAGGAAACAACATGCGAAAAAAAATTTAAAAAACACAAATTTATAAAAATGAACTTATTTTTTAAACGGCTCAAAATGACATAAGTGATCCAATAACCCTACATTTCTAACACTTATTCGTCGTGAAAAACACTCAAGTTTGCTTCGTCTAGAATGCACCAATGAAACTATGACGTCATCAGAATCAGAGCCCTGCTGATCATCCACAGGGCTGACGATAGCGATGTAGGGCCAGTGATGGATTCGGGGTTGAGGCCACTTAAGACGTCACCCCTACCCCTGGCCAAATCAAACATGGGTTTGTAAGTTTACTCAATTTATTCATAACAATTTCCACGTATCGACTGCATCACATTCCAAAGCAGTATTTCTAAAATTAATACATATTTTTTTCCATTTTACGCATTCATACTTGCAATTCTTAAATAATTTAAAAATATTTATTTGTCGTCTCAAAATGAAATTGTTCCCCTTACAAGAAATACTTTGTGGTCTTGACTCTGTGTACGCTTGATCTTCCTGTGGATGTCTGCGCGGGCGGAAAATGATTTTCTAGGGTAGACGTAGGGAATGAAAAACACGAAGCACATTCGAAACTTGCACACATTGTATTTAATTGTATTTATTTTTATTTATTTATGTCAAAAACAGTAAAAAAGTGTATGTGACGAACTATGGGGAGAAGTGAAAAGAATATTCTATTGAGAATGTGCTAGGTGATATGCACTGGCAGATCTGCTAGAGTCTTTCTATTGATTGATTGATTGGTGTTTCCGGGCGCGTCAACTACTTTGGTTATTAGTCCCGTATGTGTAGTGCGTGTTTTCCCTCGGGATGTGGCGATAAACTTTTCCCCGCTGGATGGCGAGATCTGGATCCGACCTACCGTCGACTAGCGGGATTTCCCCTCAACCAAGTATCTCCCACCAGCGGGGCACCGCCCCAGCCGGGACAAGCTGGAATCTCCCGACCGGTCTCCTGGCATGTGTGGTAATGTAGTGCATGTTAGTGTAAGTGTGTGTGTAAGAGGAGAGGGCAAGGAAGAGGAAGGAAAGATCGTGCGCAGTCCGTGGCCCGTTTGTTAGGGTACTGCTCCGGCATTTGCCCGGTGTTGATCGGAGAAACCACGGAAAACTACCGATCAGAGCATCCGGCCGCTAGAATTCTCCTCCGAGATAGCGACTGAATTCGACCTAGCTGACAAGCTAGTGTCGAAAATCCTGCCGCCGTCGGGACTCGGTCCTAGGACCTCCCGGTCAGAGGGACTGCAGTGACATCAGGTTGATTCACTGATCCATCTCTCTCGGTAGGGTCTTTCTAATTATTAACGTTTTATCGATAAGCAATTCTTTATCCCTAACTACGTGGTCTGTTATTCAAGGCGCTACTCCGGCAACTGCCTGAAATTGAAAGGCAGAAAATCATTGAAACGACCGTTCAGAATAGCTGGTACTCGCATTGAGGTGGTGGGGATGGCCCTGTCCAGTCCTATGCCTCGACAACACATTACGAGTCTTGCCCGACCAGCTGTGACGCAGCCACTTGGCCATGGGATGAGAGGTTCGTGTGTTTAGCACAAAGACATCCGTTCATCGTATATACTGGTGTGCATAACCTTGGGGTGGGATTTCTCATCATCACACAGCAATAGATACTGGGACATTTGTAAGGAAAGTGCACTGTTATTATTTTGCCCCGGCCAAGAATCCAACCCGGGGTTGCACCGTGGAAAGCGAGCACGCTAACCAACGATTCATCGAGGGTTGGGGGTGGCCCTCCTCATGCTGAATTGAGGAGGAGCTCCTCTGGTGTGCTGCGTGCCGGCGAATCTGGTTACCAGCCTGACAGAGAATTAGTGCTACCTGAACGGGTCGTGGATTAGTGCTAAAAGGCCAAGGATGCCCGTTCTGAGGCGAGAGTCAAATCCCTCTAGAGACCTATGCAACTAAAGCGTACTTGTGTGCCTCTGTCACCATTGTGCGCAAGAATACGCTTTCATCCAGGTGATGACTGATCCCAGCACAAGTACATATCTGGTGTTAAAAATGAACCTCATTGAGGATTCGAACCTACGTTTTCTCGGTCTCCAGCTACAGTTAGGTACTCGCAAAAACACACACAAACTTACCCGGTACTTTTGTATCCATTGATAGCCTTAGTACGAACTGGCGAAACGCGAATCTGGAAGCGAGGAAAAAATATAGAAGAGAGGTTAATTGGGGTTTGCACGTACACTTGGTCAGAAAGGAAATAAAGGCTGTCTGATCCTTTGAGAAAGAAAAGCTTCTGATATGTTGTGGGCACTTTGTTTGTACGTTTTCATTAGGCTTTGATAAGCCGCCCCTGTGTGCGCCGTACCAAGAGATGGCTTCTGGGGATGAATGAGTGGTAAGCCGAAGCAGCGTATAAAGTTTACGCAAAGACCAAAGAAAAAAGAGGTGTAACAATATGAACGAACTTGGAGGATTTGTATGTGCTCACAGAAAAATATGAAGAGCCGTATTTTCAGTTGGCTGAAAGGGAAACGTAGAGATTTAAAGCAGTAAGTACAGGAACTCTTCATTCGTTTCCATGAATACTATTGTCAACTCAATAACGAAGATATTGTCAACTCAATAACGCCTTGTGGTATTGTCAATTACCCATTGTAACGAGAACAATATGTACGATACAATTCAATGTTTCAATTTTAGAATTTTCAATAATGATGTTTTAAAAAATACATATTTGTGGAAGAGAAGGCTTTGTTTAAAAATATCACAATTAAAATATTTTTAACGAATCATCGAAGACCATATGTTAGAATGTGTGTAAATTGGAGAAACTTGGGAGAGTAAAGTAGGAGGAAACTGACACTGATTCTTTGGAGATATTAATGAAAAGTAAACGTAAATGGGCAATAATATTATAAGGTGTAGAAATATTAAAATAAAAACGTAACCGAACGTAAATGGAAGCGAGATAATGACAAAACTACTCAGAGCTTTGATCTATGGTACAAAGAGGAGAACAAAATTATTATTATTATTATAGAATTTCGTTTTATATTTAATTAAAATTCTATAATACAAATAAATAGTTGCGAATACTAAATGGTTTCATAGCGTTCTTTGCATAACGTGAGATGTTTTAATAATTGCTGCACAGTGTAGAAATGGAAATATGTCGAGTATAGTAGTGACATTGCGTATTAACAAATCAGTGTATTAATTAAAACAAGACGATACGTTACAATCTAAATAAGTTCTTCGAAAATTTTAACCACAATAAACTCCAGCTCCAATGACGAGAATACTGCGTCTCGACTTTCTGTGGCGATTGGCTTGGCGTGTGTTACAGGTCGTCCAAGTGGCACAGGAAGCGAATAAATGTCGCGGAGACGTCCGCGGCTGGCCACGCGCGCGCGAACAGCGGTCGCTGGTTTTTTAGGCTCCGGCGGCGGCCGCCAAGAGCACAAGGCGCGCGTGCAGGCGGCCCACGCCCCTTCGCGCTGCGGCGCCTCCGCGCGCGGATTCCTTCGGGCGCGTTTGGCGGCGGCCCCACGGCGCGGGATCGGGGACGCTGGCCCGCCCCACCCCTCTCGGTCTCACCCCGTTCTGCTTCCTCTGTCAAGCCCAGCTCTCCCCGGTTCCGCACGGCCCCGCAACGCTCGGCCCCGCCGCGCACCTCACCGCCATGCGCGTCACCGCCACGCTCGTCACCGCCACGCTCGTCACCGCCACGCTCGTCACCGCAACGCTCGTCATCGCAACGCTCGTCACCGCAACGCTCGTCACCGCCACGCTCGTCACCGCCACGCTCAGCCCCGCCACGCCACCCCATGCCACACTCTGCCCCGTCAAGCTCGGCCCAGCCACGCTCAGCCCCGCCACGCTCGGCCACGCCACGCTCTGTCCTGCCACGCTTTGCCGCGCCACGCCCTGCCCTGCCACGCTCTTTCTCGTCGCTCTCGGCTTCACCATGCTCGGCCCCACCGTGCCGTCCCGTCCCGACCTCGCCGCCCACTCCGTGCCGCCTCCTGGCGCCAACCCTGTCTGCCCCGTCTCTAGCGCCCGCCTCACACCATCGGCCCCTGGCGCTCGCCACGCACTGCGCGCGGCGTCCAGAACCCACGCGCCCCCCCCCCACCCCACCCCGCCGCTGGCTGAATGGCGCTCATTCACAGGCGCGGGGTAATTGACAATCGCGGCCACCTGCCCCGGGGCGCGGCGGGAGGAGCGACAGAGCCGCCGGCTAAGAATACCGCCGGGCCGCCCGCCCGCCCACGCCGCCGTCTCAGCCGCCGCCCGCGCGGCGGCGCGGTTCGCTCCCGAGCGGAGCGGAAATAACCGCCCCCACCGCGGGCTCCTTTCAAACAGCAGCGGCGCCGCCCCGCCCCGCCCCACGCCCCACGCCCCGCGCCCCATCGCGCCGCGCCGTGATAAAGTGCGCGTTCTAATGACCGCGCGCGTCCTCGACGTAACGAGAGCAAACAAAGGCGCTCCGGCGCGTATTAAAGCTGCTGTCAGGGAGGCATCCCGGCGCGCGCCACGCCCCCTCGCCCCGCCCCCGCCGCCCGGCGCCGCCCGCAGCCCCGGGGCGCCGCGCGCCCGCTGCGCCCGTCTGCTCGCCCGCCTTCGTCCGCCAACGCTATGTTCCCTTCCTCGCCCGCTTTTGCTCCGCCACTCGCTCGTCCAACGCCTTCAACTCCACCATTTTTTTAGTACGGTCCTCGGTTTAAATACGCCAATGACAACGACATGATAATATTGTAATATTACGGGAGGAAAAGAAATCATCTTCTACAAACTAATGTACTAACTAAACTATTGTGGTAATTGGAGGTAAAGGGATAATCAACCACTATTTTAAGTATATAATATATATTAATATCACATATGCCCAAAGTCACTTTCGGGATCAAAATTTCCCATCTTTAGTGGGGTTCTAGCAAGAAACGGAAAAATGAGAGATCAACATGAAGAAGAAGCAAAAGTAAGAATATAAATGAATTGAGATAAATAATACATCCGAAACACCACCCCAGCCTCATACATTCCTCTCCCTGCAATGATATTGCTTCACTAGAGGTCTGAATTTGTACTTAGGAGAAGTGTGATAGAATTCGTTATTGTTAATCTGTTTTTTACTCATCTAAACATCTCATGTGAACAAGAAGAAAGATAGAAGTTCACAAAACAATAAATTCAACCACAAATATAACTTTAATATTCCAGAATTCCTTTCCAAGATAACATTTATTTGTGGCGTATAAAAGAGACTAATCGAAATCTAAAACCACTTTTCATTTATATACTAGTGCTGTTATATCACCACGTACTTTTTCACATCGATTACTGTTAATTATAATACCGCAATTTTTGCTCATATTAACACATTTCAGCCATCATATTAATACATTACCAATCATAACACATTAGGCCCGAAAATTTAATTCATTTAAAGGTAATGCATCAACACAAATTTGACAATGCAAAACTCCGTTTCATACACAAGCCCAACAATGAGAAGTTATTCTGAGAATTTCAAACTGCCGTGTCGCGGCATTCCCACTGTGGTTTTGATAACTGTAACTCTTGAAAGATTCTACCAAAAGAATAGTGGGAAATGCGAATTTAAAAAGTGAAATTCGAAAGTGGCAACATTACGCTGAACTGCGCATATAAAAAAAATGGTCATGACTTTTTTTAAAGAATTAATATTTTAGAACAGATTTCATTTAACTTAGTAACTCTATTATCAATATTACACTTTTGCAATGTACGAAAAGTCCCACTTTTTGCCATTTTCAAAAATATATCCGAATCGCCTAAAATGGGACCAGAATCATTTACTTTATCGCCCTCTCCTGCATAAGAAGGAAAAAACCTAAAAAAAAACTTTGGAGCCATTTTTGAGAAAATAATTGATTAAAAATTTCAGATATTTCACACAGAAACTACTCATATTTTCTGTTCTTCCTACCATACTGCGAAATTCATTTCACAATTCTTTCTCCATATTGCGTAAGCAGTATGCGGGAAAGGA
Source organism: Acheta domesticus (assembly GCA_031308135.1). Taxonomy (NCBI): domain Eukaryota; kingdom Metazoa; phylum Arthropoda; class Insecta; order Orthoptera; family Gryllidae; genus Acheta; species Acheta domesticus. The sequence continues at coordinate 33,119,893 of JAHLJT010009436.1, forward strand.
ACTAGTGCTGCTACAGAATGGCATACATACTTACGTAGAAGACGATTAATTACACAAATAATACCTAGTTCTCTTATTTTGCACAAAGAATATGAACAAGGTTTGAGAAAATTCGTTTCAAATTCATCTCCTGTCAGTTTCCAGTCATTTCCAGAAGTTCAAGAACTCTAATTTTAGGAAGACGCTTCCATAAACTGCATACACTGTCAGAGATATTGCAAACTTGAAGAGGAAACTTCTACGTTGTTTACTATTTAACTATATAGTTAATGGTTACTTGTTAGTTCCCATTTCGTACGTGCTTCGTTTAATTCTATTTTGACTACGACGTCTCGTACGAGTCTGCAGTTCCCACGAACGGGTGTGAACAAACGATACCGCAAAGGAACAGCGGGGGCTTTCGTTATTTATGTATGTGCGCGTGTGTTTGTGGACGCTACGGCACGGAATTTATAATGGGTGTGATTTTCATGAATAGTGCAACGAGAACAGAGAATCGTGGTCGTGTCGCGATGTAAATACAAACTCGAAATATTGTGTCTAACGTGAGGAAATTCCTTAAAATTATCTCTCGTTATGTTCTACGTGTCATCTTTTAACTAGAAAAATTGCGTTTTGAAGTTCTAAACGAGCTGTTGGTTGTGTAAAACATCTTTGTTTAGCACTGAAAAGACAAGATTGTTATTTCTTCATTGAGTAATATTCAATACGGCACTTCATTGCAATACAACAGAACAATACCAAATACACGTCTAATAAATATTCCTTTTATTTTTTAAATTTAAAACAACACAATAATTTTTTGACCCTGCTACTAGAGGAACACCTGCTTAAGGTTTACAGAAGGTTAGGACTTTTCCCTTTCTCGAGCCTTTTTACCTAAGGTATGTGTTTGCCACCTTCCTCGACTTTAAAACTAATTAATTTTTAATACAATCACAACATAAATGAGGCAGACTTGATTCAATTACAGACGTTGATCATTCCTGCAAACTAAACGAACGAATTTGGGATGGAAATCCACACTTGATTAATTCATGAACTCGTTGGCAACGGCAAGTAGTGTCCTAATATACGCCGGCCACCGACTATCTGTTGACTGAAGAACAGAGAGCGAGATGTCAGGCGATGCGCGGCCACTCAGTCAGAATGGAGGCGATCAACAGGGCGTGGGAGTCTGAGGATGGAGAGGGAGAGGGTGAGAGTCGTAGGAAGACGGCGAGGAGGAGGGGGAGGTGATTACGGGCGGCTGGGAAGTGGTGGTGAAGTGAGCTACTCGGATTTGATTTGATTGTTTCCCGAGATATGAACTGTTACCGTCATTAGTCCTGTAGGTGTAGCGAATCCTGGAAAGTGACGGCGTGTTTCCACGTGGCTGGTTGCATCCTGCGCCTTCTACACGTCGGTTTGCCCTTCTAGGTATCGTCCCAAGTAGGAGCCGCTCCAGCCGGGACAAGCTCTGTGTCCGACTCGTCTCCCGTCATGTGTCATAGTATAGTGTTCGTGCGTTTGTGTAAAGAGGATGGGAAGGAAATATCGCGCGCGGTCCGTGGCCCGCTTGTTTGGGGAACGGTTCCGGCATTCGCCTGGTGTTGTTCGGAGAGACCACGGAAAACTACCGATTAGAGCAGTCGGCTGCTAGAATTCTCCTCCTGGCAGCGATTGACTGCTTCTTAGCTTTGCAGCTGGTCTGAACTCCGCCACTATCGCGGCTCGAACCCCCGGACCTCCGGGTCAGGGGCAATGCTGTTTCTGAGCGAAACCCGGCCGGCGGGCGCGTGGAAGGGGGCGGCAGGGCATGAGGAAGGGGGCGGCGGGGCAGGAGGAAGGGGAGGGTAAAGGTGAAGTTCGCGGAGCAAGTCGGGGGCCCGCGGCGACCGCCGGGAGCGGGTGAGTGTGTGGGAAAGTGCGCAGTGGCGGGAACGGATACGAAAGCGGGTGTTGATTCGGGGGCGGGTGTGGGGCCGAGGGCGAGTGTTGATTCAAAGGCGGGTGTTGATTCGAGAGCGGGTGTGGAGGCTGGGGAGGGTGTTGATTGGGGATGGGTCTTCCTTGGGGACGGGTGTTGATTGGGGACGGGTGTGATTCGGAGGCGGGTGTGGATGCGAGGGCGGGTGTTGATTCAGAGGCGGGTATTGATTCGAGGGCGGGTGTTGATTCGGAGGCGGGTGTGGAGGTGGGGCCGGGTGTTGAGGCAGGGGCATGTGTTGATGTGGGGGAGGGTGTGGATGTGACGGTGGGTGTGGAGGTGGGGGCAGGTGTTGATTGGGGACGGGTGTTGATTGGGGTGGGAGTTGATTGGGGGCGGGTGTTGATTCGGAGGTGGATATTGATTCAGAGACGGGTGTTGATTCGACGGCGGGAGTTGATTTGGGGGAGGGTGTTGATGCGATGACGGGTGTGGGGGCGGGGGCAGGTGTTGAGGAAGGGACTTGTGTTCACGCGGAAGCGGGGATGGAGGCGGGGGCGGGTGTGGATGCGGGGGCGGGTGTGGATGCGGGAGCGGGTGTGGAAGCGGGAGCGGATGTGAGGAGGCAAGCGCGGAGGTGTTGTCGGGCGCGGGGGCGGGGCGCTGGTGCTTTGCGGGGCGCGGGGGCGGGCACAAGGGCGTGAGGAAACGCGGGGGCGGGCGTGAGAGCGACGGAAGGAGAGGGGGCAAGGAAACGGGAGCGCTCGGTCAAGCGCGAACGACGGCGAAAATGTCCCTCGCCCAGGAAAATGGAGCGCCGTGGACTCTCGATTTGCGTTCTCTTTGTGCACACTTTTCTTGTTATTCTGGAGCTCTTTTGACTCTCGACGCCTTTCAGAGGGCTTCTGCGCGATGTGAATTTATTTCGTGCAGAAACAATGGGATGTGGTTGCCGCCCACTATCGATCAAATTGATTTTGTCAAAACTTTGTAGCAAAGGCGTAGAAAAGACCGAGACAAAGAATTTCACTTCGTAGATTCCCCGAAGTATGGAGAACTTTATCCACTTCATATATTCATCATTGAACTCGGTGAGTTACTGAAAAATTAGATACAAAATTACTTTTTTTCAGACGAAATTTCGAATATAGTTAGTTGTGTATTCTCTTGGTACATGAAAACAAAATTAAGGTGAAAAGTAGCATTAACTACTGCTGAATTTGAAATTTGTTGAAGTCTTTTGTATTCATATTTGCTCAAAACATTTTTTTCTTTAAAAAATGTACTCCTAGAAAGAAAAGTGTATCTAGTATGAATATAATAATTTGCACACTAAATCAAATTTTCCATTTCAACATCTTTCAAGGTTAATCAAACAGCTTTCAAAATATCTGCTTTAACAGTACCCACCGTTTTTCAGGGTACCTAGCTTCTGTTGTAAGAGAAATTCTATTTATATACAATATCGTTTTCGCTCTTTATCCGCATACTTTATATTAGCAAGAGTTTTAATAATTAATAGTACTGTATCTTTCATTTAACTCACTTAATTTCCTTTCATTCCACATCAGAAATCACAAAAAATAAGTGAAGTCACGCGATAGAAACATAAAGTAAAAAATGAAACCGAGGCAAAAGAGGTTTGTGAGAAAAAATCTGCTAGCAAAGATAGAACAAAAGGTTTTTAAATTAAATAAGCGCCCGAAGGACGACGCAAGGAAGTGGGAACGGAAGGCTAATTTGGAATAATTGGAGTCCGAACGGCAACTGGCTTTTAAGCATTCGCCCCGAGTCGATTTCAAAGGAAATTCAAAATGCGCGAGAAATAAGCATTTTGCTGGGTAATAATTTTCGCTCGAGAAATACTATATTCTATTCACTAAAATAAGGGAGTGCAAATTCAATGAAGCACATTTTGAAGTTCGAAAGTGAAGTCGGAGCTGTCTGTCACTCACGGTTAGGCTTTGTCTCTCCGCCTCGCGTTCTCATGAATGGTAGAGCCACCGTGGAAGCAACATCAAAGATTGTCCGGGTGACAAATGATTGTCCGGCACATCGCCGTGGAACATGTTCGTGTCGTAATCACCGTGTCCTTTCAGAGAGGCGTCGGTTCAAAAGACGGCCGCACACCGTCACATTTTTGTCGCGAGAGAAACGTCAGCGTTCTGTGTTTACAGGACTAGTGAATAAATGAAGTGACAACTTCGCAGCACCCAAAGGACTAATCAACACAGATTAATGTCCTTCTTTTGAAAACGAAAGTATCACCTTGGCACAAAAAGACGAAAACTAATTATTTGCGAACTGCAAGTGACGTGGTAAAGCCTTTGCGAGATCTTCGTCTTGTTCAAAGAAAGTTAACTTCAAAGAGTTTTCCAACTTCATTCAACAGAGATTCGATACCGAAATATTCTAAAACTGTTGGTGGCGGTAAATCATACTTCCTGAGAATACATTTCTCAAGTTCTACCGTTACGATTAAAGTACTGCCCTTATCGTCATGGATTAAGTTAATCTAGTTGGTACCGACAAAGTGGTATTGTGAGAACTATTGTCCCTTTTTCTAAGATGATAATGTCATCTCAAAAGTTGGTAGAATCTGATGGTAAGAAAATACGCACGCGTCTTTGGCTTCGTTCCTGTTAATAAGCGAATTGTTTAAGTGGTGTCTTGTCATTGCCTTCCTCTGCATGGATGATGGTAGTGGTGATTGTAGATTAAAAATAATAATGATGGCTTAACAGGTAAGGATGAAAGAATGTTACACATTTATGACTTTGGCACGTTTTTAAACGTTGACACGTTTATGGGATGACTTTTATCAACGGGCTTCGGATACACAGAGCTGTATCATCACCGCTGGCGGTAGGTTTGTAAATGCTACGGTGCTGCTGCAACACACTAGCCATTCTCTTTAATAAATAAAAATATGTTTCAGAATTTCGAGATTTTAGTTTATTTCACCCACGAAAACGCTGGTAAAATTTATAAAAATTGCAGAGGTCGGCTTTTATTTTTGTTCGCAAATGCTGGTGTGGTATGTGCTGTTTTGAACGAGAAAACCTGATTACGTCCCATAGAGCACAATAATTCGCTTTGTGTGCATTTGATAAAATGCTGTTCGCTTAAAGTCTTGGGGGCTGTGAGATTCACAGCACAAGCAGGCCCCTTTACAGTGTCTCTCAGCTTTGCCATCTTTCGATCAGTTTCATGCAAGGAAATATGTGACTGTCAACAGACGATAGTTGATAGTCACATTCTCGACAATAGCCATATTGGTGAGATGGACGTAAAAGGAGACTTTTAAATCAATTTTAACGTTTGTATTGTAATACGTCACAAAATGAATTAACTCCAACATATCAATAAAAATATTAATTACCGCGTTAAATATACGTACGTCATTTTTATAAATTAAACATTAGATGTAGTTATTATCAATTTCATGTGAATGTATTTTAAACTAAGAACCACGATTCAAATATTTATAATAATAAATTTGGGCTTAATTTTTAAAGAGTTTCTAAAATGACTTTACCAAAATAATTTAATTACTCTAATATGCATACTTGAGAGGGAGTGGAGAATTGTTTGCCCCCAGATGTTGAGAATTTTAGTTACACCACTACTAACACCACACTGGTTTTCAGCACGAGCAGTCACTGGTTACTACTATCCAAGAAGTTACTGAGCGCGTCTGGATTCCTTTACGTACACATTGCCTTCTTAATACAATTATCACATTTATAATTTTAATCGTTTACACTCAAAATAGTTGCTCCTCCAACTAATAATTATTCGATGCAGATATTTTAAAATATACACGATTCATATTTTTAAAATATAACAAGTCGCGCCATGCAATTTATTCCCCTCCCGATTCTCGGGATGAGTGACTTCAGCTGCAGTTAATGAAAAGAGAATGAGGGCAACGCCAGTACAATAATGGGGGTGACACACCTCCAAAATTACCATGATCCGCCTTTATATATATACAGGGTGAGTCACGTAACTTTAGCACCTCCTGTAACTTTTGAACGGTTGAAGATATTGCAATGCAGTTTTCACGGAAGTGAATGAGGGAATGGGGCTAATTGATATGTGTATTGATTTCTTTTATCACTTTTATTTTACGAGATATTTGAGGCAACGTTGTTTTTTCAAATGGAACTATACATATGTTTTCAGTCTATCATGACAAGCGTAAAAAGACAAATCCAAGGATATAAATATTGTCATATGTTAGATAAGCATTTTTTTGAGTAATTGTGATTTTTTGCGACTAGTGTTTAACGGATATTTTCATTGTAACTGTCAGCCCCACAAGGTCACGCAGCGCTCCCCCAGCAAAGCGCGGGGTCTGGGAAAGGAAGGGATTTAAGTACTTGAGGATATGAAAAATATTCACAAAACTGTTGCATTTTTTCCTGAACTCTCCTTTTCATCTTAATCCATTTTCAGTAATTTGGGTTTCTTAGGGATTGAAAATACGGATTTGTCTTAAGTAGTATTTATTGAAATAAGATTATTTCTATCCCTAAGTTATTATTATATTCGTATTAACATTGAAATTGTTTGCTCAAAATATACAATATATTTTTGTACAGTTTTAATTATTTATTCTTATTGTGCTTTGTTTCAAGATCCCACTTACTACGTATCTTATGAAATCCCATTAAATGGAGTTGAAGTTATAAACAATTTTATTACAATACAAACTTATGACAAATCCTTATTTTCCATCCTTTAATTCCTTCAATCAAAGAAAGACGAAAATCTGAAAATGCGGAAGGATGGAAAGCACAGTTCAGGAAAAAACTGCAATGGTTTTGTGAATATTTGGAATACTGTTTCGTATTTTCAAATAAGATCCCTCCCTTCCCTTCCCTTCGCCGGGCGCACGTGTGCAGGTGGAGCGCTGCCGTGACCTTGTGTGGTGGACTATTCAAAACGTCCGTTAAACCCCGGTCGCAAAAATCAAAATTATTCAAAAAAATGCTTATCTAACATATGACAATATGTACATCATTGGATTCGTCTTTTTACGCTCGTCATGGTGGACTGAAAAAATATGTATATTTCCATTTTAAAAAACAAAGTTACCTAAAAAATCTCGTAAAATAGAAGTGATAAAATAGAAATTAATGCACGTATCAATTAGCCCCTTTCCCTCATGCACTTCCGTGAAAACTGCATTGAAATAACTTCAACCGTTCAAAAGTTACAGAAGGTGCTAAAGTTACGTGACACACCCTGTATATATATATATATATATATATATATATATATATATATATATATTGTGACCGTACTTACCCTTATTGGTTTTATGAGTACACATATCATAAATTTTTGGGATGTTTATTTTGGGCACAGGGGTTCTTTGAGGGGGGTACTTTAATCGTCATTATCTGAATTCAAAGAATCTACCGTCACAGAAACAGAATTTATTAAGAAAAAAATTAACAAAACATCTTCATATTACTAACATAATTTACATCCTTGACCTGGTCGCAAGTTCTTACAGAATACAGACTAAATGGTTTATACTATACGTCTCCGAATATTCCTATCATTACATTTATCATTTCCATTTATACAACCTCCATTTCTCTGGAAACTGCATGCCATTCGTGTATCACTACAGACACCATTGCTCTCCTTACTACTCAGTGAGCACCCTGAACTGGCATTCCACTCGATTACCCCTCTATTTTGTTCATAATTATTGTTACTTATCTGCCCTCCACAACCGTCGTCTTCTACGCGACGCGATGCCGCATGCTCCGTCCGATGCCGAGAGGTGACCTTGGCGCCAACGATGTTCTGCCTGCCCACGTGTCGCCGGCGGCCCGTTCCCATGCACCGGCGTCCCCTTACCACAGTTTCTTTCTTCACACGACGAATTTACTGTCTCAGCTCACACGGCTCCACCATATAATCCCGCATCCGCACAGCTACACCGACTGTCACTGAACAGCATTGCCCACGTGTCCGTGCACTGTCCCCTTCTCTCGTCAAATTTCGTGATTATTCCTTCCTCCTGAGTTTACCACAATCCTTACTAGCAATCATCATGTCCATCACATTTATTCTTCCTTTAACACCAGCCGTCCCGATTACTCTCGATTTATCTGTTCGTTACCACATCGCTCTCTTGTCGCCATCACACCTCTGTCCTCACCTCTCGCTGCTCAACTCCCAACTGCTCTTTCGCGCGGTCCGACCGATCAGTTCACACCCTTCCGGCGCTCGTTCACGGCTCGGCCCGATTCGTTCCGCAACGATTCGTCAACCTGCGCGCCACTTTTGAACGTTGTGGAGCGCCTATTATTTACGTTTTGACCAATACGGTCAAAATATATATATATATATATATATATATATATATATTCAAGTATAGGTTAACACATGTATGGCGTGTTGGAAAAATCTTGAAAGCTTTATATTCTTTGCCCTAAGCGCGCATATTTTTGTGAATGGGCCTCAGGCGAGTATCGCGACCTTCTCGCCAGAGCGACTGAGCGGTGGGCGTGGCACCACCATTCTGTCTGTTGCGTGTAAAAACAGCAGCGCCTCGGCCCCTGCCCCGCAGCGCCCAGCCGCCAGCTGCGCCGGTGGGGCCGCGGATGCTCTTTGATGACCCCTGTGCCACTTCGCGTCGCCGCCACCGCCACCGCCGCCGCCGCCACTGCAGAAGTGCTTGTGGCGCGTGGGGTGGCCCGGAGGAAGGGTGGGGCGTTGATCTTGGCTCGACGCCGCCTTTGACCATCCGCCCGCCCGCCTGTCCACCCCCCAACCCCCAGCCCCCCCACCCGCCCGCCCGCTTCGACATCCGCCACCAGATGTATGCAACCCGCGTCACACATCTGAACGCACATTGTCCGTTACGTCATTTGTAAACAAAACTTGGGCGAATGAAGACGTAGATTTTCTCAACTGGATTCAGCGGCTGTCTAGTAGACATACAGGCACCTTTCCTAGAACGCCGCTTCTCTTAGAACGCCATCATTCCCAAATGTTGACAGTGTTCTTATTCTTTTTAAGTGCATTACAGGAATGTTGGCGATCAAGTACAGACAAGGGTTACTTCAATTATGAAAAATAGTTACGAAAATAATGATGGTTTCTCGTAGATAAATACAGAATTATCGATACCCTTAGCATATCCGATATAGCGTATTTTGTCTTTTATTGAAATATCCATACCTCGATGCACAAATTGATTCCTATCGCCCTTAAGAGCTACTTCATGTTTCAAGATATCATGTAGACTGACGATTGTGATTACTGTCTGTGAGAACATTGAGAACCTCTTGAAACATTTAAATAGCTCTTACATTTTTACATATTATTTTTCGTATCATTACAATCCATGAAATACATATTACAGTCCATGAAATACATATTACAATTTTTTATTACAATGTATCTTTTAATTGTTTTAATTTCACTATCTGTATTACAAGAAACTGAATATTTCTTATAATCGATCCATGTCAATAAGCAATATAAGCAATTGTAAGCATCTTCTTTTTCATGATAAATCACAATAGTCTAAGGAAATAAACGTAATAAGCATCTATTAGAAATTTTTAATCAATGTAAAGGGACCTGTGTATTATTTGTGTTAGGGGACCTGTTAGATTATTTGTGATTTATAAGAATAGAATACTGAGATTTATAAGCTAGAATACTGAAATTTTTAGGAAATTAATGTGAACATTTGTAGTAAGGAAGGTAAAATTCATAACTACAGTGTAATCTTCTGGGTCTCCCTAATGTGGTAATTTGCAAGTGATAGAAGTTTCTTTCATTTCAGAATTTTTTTAATTTTTCAAATGACGATAAATGTACAGATATAGATAGATAGATAGATAATTGTGAATAATTATGCATAAGATGGTCAATGATACCGTAGTACATTCATAAATTGATATATTGAATAACCTTCAGTTCTGGATGTTTAATTTATATGTGAAATTATACTTATATCATAATATCTCGATATTATGATCTGCAAATATTGTAACAGTTGCGATTTATTCATGTTTGTTACTTTTGCAGAAGTAAGAAAAGACTACTGTTTTTGACTATCGAAATAATTGCAGATTTTTACCGCAGGCGCTTCGATTGTCTTGGATTTGACGTTTTCAAGTGAGGCTAAACGTTGCAATATTATAATATTACCCGTTCCCAATAATGTGAAAAAGTATCAGCTGTCGTAGCATCTCCAGTTTATTGTGATACAGATAGAAACAATATTAGTAATTGTTGTTTTGTAATTCAAATTAATTATTTTATTAGTTTCCAATAGCACAATACAACAATAACATTATATAACAATAATAATAGAAGTCTTAAAAGACCGTTTATTCTGTGATGAAAGCAATATTTTGTCTCATCATTCATGTTTAAATCAAACACTTCTGCCATTTACAAAAAATGTGGATTTCAGTCGCCACCTGACCACTTACATCTATCAATTTTGCCGTTATCTCGGAACAAGCTATTTTCATTCTTTTCCTCCCATCTTTCGAGACGAGTCTCTTTTCTACTCTTTCTTTCCTTCACTTTCTTCCCACGCACCAGTGCCAGGCAATTTTATCCTCCGAAACTATCTCGTGCCTTTTTTTTAGATCGGTATCTTGGAAGTTGTCCAGTTTCTATGGAGAATGAATACGCTATTTCGGTTCAATAAAAAGAGAAATATAATACTTATCTTTCCTTCTCGTGACGCAAATCTTTCGTGAGAGAGAAGGGAAAAGGACGACGCGATGAAAACCTCTCCACCGCAGGAAGTTTACCAAAAGCTACGTCGCGCGAGACAATTTTTCATGCGTGGCACACACAAGAGTTCATTGTGTACAGAAACTTTGTTTATTTCTCCAAGGCCCTTCGCAGTAGAAGCAACGCTTTAGCGAAATGAAACCTAGGCGGAGGCATGGAATACTACCACGTGGAAGAACATGTCTTGCGGTTGAGTTTTTCTTTTGACTTCTAGACCGGAAGATTAGTGAGCGTTTCTGCGAGGTCAGCAAATTTTATGGTAGAATGTTACGAAATTGTTATAAATGCGTTTTATGTGGGTCCCCCACATCTCTGTGGTAACGGGTTCTTCTCGTACATGAAAAAGAAATCTTCAGAGACGTCTGTTTCCGAATATCTGTATTCTTGTTCTTCGTGAATTACCAAGGCGCGTTACTTGAATTAACAACTTACCAACATTAAACATATTTATTGTTTAGTGGAAATTAATATTTAATAACATAATAAAATATCCAAGTAATTATTTGCCCAAATTGCTATTGTAAATTAAATAAAAAGTATTCGTTTATAATGTCTTCATGAATGTTATACATTGAATGCCTAACGATTAAATATGAATATGAGATTTTGTTGGTAATAAAATACAGCAATAAAGCAAGTTGGTATCAGCTTATTTTTATTTATAATATTTGCCAAAATTCTAGGTCGCATAAGCTAGGATACTGAAGAGCTGAATACTCTTGTATTTTCAAATAGCCAATACTTTTTATATACGAGTACTGATATGCTAGCAATTTTTCAACTTTCAACGAACTTAATTGGCGTACGCCGGTGTAAAGAAAACTACATGCAAGGGTGTACAACAAAAATGAGAGATTATCCCTTGCACAACAATGGCAATCGGTTATCGTGCGATAGGGAACCTCTGATGGTGCTTTCGGTGCCGGATACTCTTGTTTGGTGAACGTCACTGTGGAGCACAGTTGTACAATCCGCATGGTTATAGATGCAATCATTCTATTATGTTTGCTGTGTTACAATGAGATGAATGAATTCAAAACATACTATCTTCCTATAAAGAAATAATGGAGTAATTGATACTGCGTTTATTTGGTGTCGGATTGACATTCAAAGCTTACTCTAGTATTCTTTTATTTTGCTGTTAATTGGCTTATAACAAAAAAATATGAACAATGAATTTTCAACAACACGTGAAATGGAAGTTTATTACGATACTCATTTCAAACGATTCAAGCATGCGAGCCCAATAAATTGTTACGGAGACTAGAAATTGTACTTGGAATTGTTTTCAATTACAATTATGAAGATTGCAAGAATTATTAACTTTCTCTTGAAATATTTGCTTCTATATTTCTGTTCTCTTTGTATCAAATTGAGAAAATTCACAATGCCATCGGCACTACTGCTTCACATTATCTAAGGCAAACACTAGATTCTTTATCCATTTTCTATAACTAAGGAAATTTTTATTAAAGTAGTAGAAAAGTATTGTTCGCCTTTAATACACTCATGGAAATCTTAGGTTAAATGTAAATAACTATTATTATCATCATCTATGTGATCTGAAAAGTAAATTTTGCAGACGTTTACAATGAACAACTACAAATAAGGAAAGTTTTTTGCCATCTGGTTTACACTCCAAGATCTTCTCACTCCTCACTTGTTCTCACCGCATGTTTTGGGCGAACTTTATTTCTCAGTGAGTTAATTGCTATATTACATTCAAATAAAACCGTTATGCTGAAATTTCGAAAATTGTATTTCAAAAGTAAATAATTACTAAGTGCATCTCTAATATTATAACAATACAAGGGTTGGATAAAAAGTGATGAGAAATGTTTTTTTCTCTCTGAAATGACTTTACTGATATAGGTATTTACATTTACAATACCTTCAGTACAATCGCTTCCGTTATTAACCCGAGAGAGGTGGCGCGGGGTCCCTGTGACCCCACGCATTTTGCTTCGCTGCAGTTGTCCTAATTTTGAGAGATCAGAAGCTTTACATTTCACATACCTTTCACCACATTGTTTAACTTTTATTTGAAAGATATAAGCACTTCACGACAGCGCGATGGGTTCCTTGAAGGGCGACCCGTCTGTCAGCTGTCTGACCCCGCGCCACCACTTCTGTCGGCAGTGCGAAGAGCAGTGCTCCAGTCGTGCCAGTACATAGATAGAATGTGTCAGCGTGTGAAGTGTATTGTTTATTTATTTTACATTATGAATAATTTGAGGAAAACTAAACTTCCTGTGCTAAATGCAGAAAACAAGTTTGTTATGATCATCGCGATGTTTTGTGTAAACAAGGTAGTTCAGTAAGAGTAGTAATAAATTGTTGACATGCAACATGTTCCTTTCCAAATTGTAGATGTACTAATTCATTTCTAAATATCTGTCACACCAATACATACATCTTCAATTTAGGACTTTTTCTAAGTTGTGTTGTTTGACTTAAAACCATTATCAAATGATCAATCAAATGATTGTTTACTTATTTTTGTGTGAGACATGTTAGAAAATGAAAGTCATTGAATTTTCTGATATCTATGTCATGGGAATATTCAAGAAAATGTAAATGGAGTCACTACATAAAATTAAATATAAATGATAATTTTGTCCTTTTATTTTTTTCAATTCCTCATTTGTGTGTTTGCTTATAATAGTGTATTATGTTAATACTACCTGATAAACGATCTGTTAACGATGTTAATACTGATCATTATTAAAATAACTAATTTCACACTTATTTGTTGCTAAATATAAAATTATAAAGAAATAAGTTAAAGGTGTCAGAAAGGAACCCACGCTACCTCTAACGTAACTCCGGCAAGCGTCACCTCTCAGGGTTAATGATCTTTTTCCAAATGTTAGGAAGGCGTCGTACACCATCTGTGCGTCTTTCTAATGTCCCATATTGACCATCCTTCAGCATAAATAATTTCTTCTCTGGTGTTGTACCGCGTCCCTCGCAGTGGTTCTTTTCTTTTGCTGAAGAGATCACAATCATAGGGACTGATATTGGGTAAGGTGGTTGTTTTGACGTCAACATGACGTTAGAGCGCTTGCACTATTGCTACAATGTTCAACAATTTAATAACTGCAGTAGACTGACAAAGTACTGTAGTCGCTCGCTGCACACACTCGTTTAATAGTCGTTCCTTTTGTCGCGATAGATGGCTGCAGGCCGACCCACCGGCTTTAAGTAACAGCAATATTTTCATTACTTTTTATCCAACCTATGTATTTATCGACTGATTGATTGTTCGTGATTCCGGGAGCGTCAACGACAGAGATCAGTAGTCCCGTACGTGTAGTGCGTGTTTTTTTCATATGGTGGTGGCGGTGATATTTTTCTCGCTGTATTATGAGATCCGGCGCCGACCTACCATCGACTATCGGGGTTTTAGCCTCAGGTATCTCTCACCAGCGGGGCACCACCCCTGCCGGGACAAGCTGTAAGCTCCCGACCGGTATCCCTGCATGTGTTGTAGTGTAGTGCATGATAGTGTGTGTGTGTGTGTGTGTATAATGGGTGAGGATAGGACAAGGAAGAGGTAGGAAAGATCGCGCACGGTCCGTGGCCCGCTTGTTAGGGTACTGCTCCGCATTCGCCAGGTATTGATCGGAGAAACCACGGAAAACTACCGATCAGAGCAGCCGGCCTCTAGAATTCTCGTCTAGACAGCGACTGAATTCGACCTAGCTGCCAAGCTAGTGTCGAAAATTCAGCCGCCGTCGGGACTCGAACATAGAACCTCCCGGTCAGAGGGACTGCAGTGACATCAGTTGATTCACTGAGCTATCTCTCCCGTTCCGGCTTTAAGAAACAGCAATATTTTCATTACTTTTTATCCAACCTATGTATTTATCGAAAAGCCAAATGAAACATAACCTGTTACGTTTCAGTAATAAAGTAGATTACCCACAATTGACGTACAGTTTAAATCACCACCCTACATAATGGTGACTACAACGCTGCAGCTTTCCTCTCTGAATATAACTAGAGACCGGATTTTTATGTAATTACATTTTTTTCTTTCTACTTACCGTTCTCAAAATTGTAATCTTGGCGAATCATAACCCAATATCGAAATTTTTCGTTACATATTTTTACATAATTGGTACTATATTACATATTATACATATTTTGCTGTTTTCACAATATATTTTCTTATTTTATCAATTTTCTTCAATATAATTCCATTTTTTTTGTGAAAAGATGTATTTTTTAAATCAGCATTTTCCCTACAGTTATTGGGGAAATCTAGCTGTCTAAAATATTGAAACCGGGATTTGTGATCTGTAACTTTAATTTCCGAGAAAAATTTGCGATCGCCGACGTGTAATACTTCGACTGAAGATGCTACAGTGTATGTTAGATGGTCGTAGATCTCAGCAGTTTGTGCGATGGCTTCTATTGCGATTAGTCCGGTTGCTAAACTACGGTCCAGGATTACAATAGATGAAGCTTTTACTACGGACGAGAAAGTTGTATGACGTAAAGTGAGCATTTTTTCTAAATGTAATTTCTTGCTACGTAAATGGTTTTTAATTAGAGATTTTTAATATTACGTATTATATCGTATTTTACAAATTTATTACATATTCTTACTGTTTTCATTACATATTTATGTACAGGTGACAATTGTATTTATGTACGTATTTTGACGTTTAATACTACATATTTTTCCGGTCTCTAAATATAACGAATGGCGTGCGAGATCGCTGGCCTTGCGGAGTAACGAGACAGGTAGAGAGATGTCAGCGCTCCGTGGAGGAGTCAGTCAGGAGTCGACGTGGGTTGGGGGTGGGGGTGGGGTGGGGGGAGACGGCCGTCCACGGGCCAGGCGCGGCCGTGCAGGAAGGATGAATCATCTCCCAGACAGCTCGAGATGACGGCGTACGCAACACGCGGCGACGGACGGCCAGCCCCACAGAAATAGGCGCGCGCCGCGTTTCTCGTTTGTTTTCAGCGGCGACGCGCGCAGTGGTCGGGGCGCAAGTTGGGAACAGCTGGTTCCCATGGCAACGCGCGGATTAATAAAACTTATTTATGTAATGGAACAAAGGGAGAGCCTACGCGAAATGTAATTAGAAACATTAGAAAGTGAAAAAAAAAAGTTACTGTTGAGAGAGGGACACACCACGCGTGGTCACTAAGAACTTTCTAGAAAAAAAATCGCTTTTTGGGACTGCGTAATGTTTGAATATTTTGTTCGTGTAATCACATTTAAATAGTAAAATTCTGACAGCTGACAGAAACAAAGACTCAAGGGATCATCTGATGTTTTTACACAAAATTTGTAGAATGCGGCAGAATGCGACTGGAAATGTTCCAAATATTCTCTTTTAAAAAATAATTCCAGTTTGCTACCCTTCTACATAGCTTAGAATTTTCATACGAAATCCGACGAGTTGAAGTTACTGTACGTTCACAAAAATAAAAATACTACAATGTTTCATTATACACTGCAAATATCCTTGGCTAAAATTGATCTATTTTACTTGAGACCGATTACACAATGGAGAAATGACAGACGAGAGAAATTATTCCTAATAATATCGAAAGTATTTCCAGAACCACTTGGTAAACCGAAAAGTGTACATTGAGTGACCGGAATTTGTACCTTAGATGAAAAGTTATATGGATCCTGACGACTATTCTATAGATTGTGATACTATTGATTGACTGATAATATTGATAAATTCTATATTTTTACTATCGATACTGGATGGTTTGCAATAGTGTTAACTTCTACATCACGGGAGACTCGAGTTGTGTTGGTCGTTCTCTCTCTGGGGTGAGAAACAGAGTGCGGTCCAATTCTCACTGTGTTGCCGCAACTGGCTCGGGTAGAGAGTCAAACACTAACTCCCGTTGACAGCCGTTTATTCCAAAATGAAAAGTACAGAAAGATCTGGTTACAGCTTACAACTAATTGTGCCCATCGTCTCATCGGGCACCTCCGCAATACTGAGATTTTCTTAACTTTGCCCCTGACAGGAATCAGCTGTTGACGATTTCATCCAATCGGGAGCTTGAACGTCACCGTAGTGACGTCACTCTAGCGAAATATAAGCTTCCGATTGGATGGCAGCGACACCGCTGATTCCTGCCAGGGGCAAATTTCCAAAGAGTATAACATATCCGTTGCCTGGCTGGTGACTAACAGCCACGTGCCGCCGGCAAGAGTCAGACAGTCGCCTGAGGATCTACACTTTACACGGCTGCTCTCACTTTTGAGAGAACTTCCTGCGTGACTCCACGCATACACCCGTGCACTGGTCCGCAATTTGTTATTTTTTTTAAAATTTTGAGGTCGCATGAACTGCTAGGCCATTAGCGACGACTATTGGATTAACGTTACGGTATGAGGATGAAACGACGAACGGGGTGAAAGGACGAACACATATAACCATGCCCCAGGGCGGGACTCGAGCCTTCGACCCCACGGTCCAATATCACGACGACACTACTGCCTTAGCGATCCCGGCCACGGGGACGACCCTTGTGTCTAAGGTATCACATGTTTGAGTGGATTGCATGCTACATCTTAGCCGCAATGTCCTGAGTGCTGCTTCTTAATACTAAACAATATTTATTACAACTTTAGAATTTATAGGTGTTTTCCTGCTGCTCATGAAACGGTACTTTGGCTGATGTGGTCACAGAGCTGCGAGACCCAGCTTGGGATATAATTCTCGTACTTATGTAGCACATTTGCACTACTACCAAAACCTTTCGCAATTTAACCATGTTTAGTTACAATGCTTGATTAATTTGATTTATTAGTTTCATGGGACATAATGGCACTATAATTTTGATTTTTTTGTTAGTTAATGAAATATACTAATAAACTCCAGACAAAACAGACACAAAACTTCACTACTCATCAGAACTAAGAAAAAAGTAAATATCGTAAAAATATACATTACAGATTACATGGTACTTCAATCAACGTTTATGAACAAATATTTACGTAGTTCATACCATCTCTTGGAGATATAAATATTTAATGTACACATAATTAAACTGTCCAAGAACAATATTTTACTAATAGTCAATATTACACAATTGATATCACAATTTCATTCACCCAATTTGCCTTCATAAGAGGATATTTGTCTTTTGGTGCCGCAGCCAAGAGTTTGTTTATTTCTTCTCTGAAAACGAAATTTGATTTTTGGCTTATATTTATACTTATAACAAAATCTATTAAGTTACAAAGTAAAATATCAGTATTGACTTTCACACGCAACTTCAGCATCGGTAAATATGCTCACAAGAATTTTGGAATTACACGCGCTATAGAAACAACAAAAAAATTTAACATGAATGAAATGTAAATTATATTTGAAGTAAACATATTATAAATGTGAAAATATATAAACGTTGTATTTACCCCTCTGAAAAATATGCAAGAAAAACTTCTTCTGAAGCAGAAGTAACTCGCTTTTAAATTTTCCAAGATTTGTAAATATTATTATCTCTCTCTGACTAGGAATACAATTTCACTGGCGTGCAACACATGACGAAACCAGCAAGGAAGGTTTGTTCCACTTCATATACCAGTTGCCTTTGTGAGGTTAGGTTCGCATTTGTCAAAGACTATCACGAATTCTCCTCCAGGCAGCGACTGAATTCGACCTAGCTGACAAGCTAGTGTCGAAAACCCTGCCGCCGTCAGGACTCGAACGTAGGTTTAAATGGAGGGTCTCACTCTAGAGACGTAGCCGCACTGCTGCGGCGCTTAGAGGCAAACTACCGCCACCAGCAGTGTAGACGCGTGTCAACGCCATCGCTCTCCAAAAACACGGGTTTAAATGGCAACGTCCGCACCAACTCGGACGCGTGGACGCACCAACGGATTTAGTTGAGCTGTCTACAGGTTGACTGCCATGCGGCCGCTGGCGCCCGCACCGGTGTAACTCATTTAATCCTTCCTTTCTCACGATCAGAGTCGCTCGGCAGTGGCTGTGTATGAAGGGGCTCGAAGTTCCTCGGTGGCGCCATCAAGTGGCCCCGTGTAAGGGCGGCTGTCCAATATAAACACTATGAATTGATAATTGATCAGCTCGGACACGGTTATCCAATCGGGAGCGTAGTTACGATTTAATTTTTGAAATTGTATCTGCTGATCACTCAACCGTGATCCAACTGATCAAACGTGAATTTTCCCCACATTTAAAGCGGAGTATTAAGACTCTTTCTATTGCTTTCGATTCAATTAAAAAAATTCGACCATGTTCCCCAGCGTGGCATTTAGGCTTTTCGCTGCCAACGGTGTCGGTTGTATCAGAAGGAGCAAAGCAGAGACGAACGATGTCGTTTTCAAGATGATCGATGTTTTTATAAAATCGATTCTTTTGAAAGCGAAGATTTTTAATATCGATGTTATGTGTTCGATGTTTTTATGTGGTTGATCCTTTTTCAACGAATAATAATTTTCAGATATTTATAAATTGAATGTTCTTTTGACCAAAGTAGTCAAAGGTGCAAAATAAAAATAATCGTGTTTTCGTCAATACATTATTATTTTTGACTTGTCGAATTAGATAATCGAAATTGTGTTAATTGTCCTGATGAATTTTGGACTGTATTTTGTCAGTTAAATTTCAATTAAAAATTAATTAATTTGGCCACTTAAAAATTACATCCTCCCTTGACCTTCAGTGGTGATTTTAAAACTAAACCAGTGGAGGCTTTATTAATTCAATTCAATGTAACCTTATTTTACTTGGTGAGGACTCAGGCCGTCAGGCCTACTCTTCCGTCTGACCACGCAAATTTCGCTACGCTTCTTTCACCATCTCGCGGAGAAGGAAGGTATTACTTGGGCCACGAAGGACGCAGTTTGAATTAAGCTCAGAGACTTCTTTTAGTCTTGAAAACCTTTGACATGCAGTAAATCTACGACATGGGACAGCCGGCTTTACTTCCTCTCCGAAGGAAGGCGTCCGAAGTATTTTTTTCTCCCTTGAAAATCCACGGACTATCTATCGGGTTTTAACCCACGAAATTGGTTATAACAATCAGATACGCTAACCGCCGTACCATCAAGCAACATGAACAGCGATGTTGCAATTTTGAGAATCGATGAGTAGAAACATCGATGTTTTGTTGTCGATGTGGCGCGGAGGGTTGGGCCCACTGCGCGCCGCCTGTCGCCGGCAGTCGCTGCGCGCGTCTGCGCCTGTCACGGCGGCGGCGGCGGCGGCGGGCGCTGCGCGTCGGATGGGCGCGTCGCCGAACCGCCCCGCCCCGACGTCGTCCGCTCATTTCGCCCAACGAATCCAATTTCCTCTGGAAGAAGCCAGGGTTACGTCACGCGAATGTGCGCGGCACAAAACCTAGATGCAGCTTCAGCGAGGGTTCGATAGTCTACATTAGTGATGCGACATCGACAACAAAACGTCGATGTTTAAAATTAATACATCGATGTTAAAAATACGACTAAATACCATTGACGTTTTTAAACGATCATCAGGATCATCATGGGCGAGGTATAGTGAACATAGAACAAAGTCAATTATTATTTCAGATTTTATATTTTTATATTATTTTTATATAATTTTATATTTTTATATTATTTATTTCAGATTTTTATTTTTATTTTACAAAATTGTGTTTATGAAAATTCTTTATCTATAAATGAAACATAAAAACATCAAGCACAAAATATCGATGTTTAAAAACATCGATGTTTAAAAAACATCGATTCAATATACCGATGTTTAAAACATCGATGCTTTTATAGAAACATTGATGTTTTGAAAACATCGACATCGATCATCGAAACATCGCATTCCTAGACTACATTACACGTGGTGTCAGAGTTATGTTTTTGAAGCCATATTCAATAAAAATTGGCCTGTTCCAACCTTTGTTCATTCGCTTCACACCATTTTTTAGGTAGGACTGTTCTGACTGTCCTCACTCAATGTCACTTGTGATCAGAAACGAGCATTATTAAAATACATGAAATGTATCAAAATAAATTCATTGTTTGATTTTATGAGCTATTTAAGTTTTCGATAAACGGATAATAATATTAGAATGTTTAATCAGTAACAATAATAATGCTACAATGCACAGTTCATGGGCTGACCGTTCAAAGTTGGGTTCTAGTAATAAATTCAAGGGCTGGGCGCAATGTTGCTGTAGGCCCCAAAAAGGAAAAATTATTTTTCTTACAATGTTGCATACACTATTATCGCGTTGACTACTTCAATTATTTTCAATTTCAAAACAATGAATTACCTGAAATGTCCGCATTGGCTTTTACCATTACTTTCTTGATCATGGCTCCCAGCAGCAGAAAAGCTTTCGTTAACATGTAGTGTGGTACATCATCTTCCGCGACTTCCAGGGCCTGTTCATTTCCATTCAGCATTGGAAACGATGCGACAGTTTGCTCGTAGCCCTTCCTGTTTCCCGATTCAATCCGTCAGTTTCAAGGTAAATCGTAGTATTTGCAGAACTGTGTTACACACGCAGTATTGACAGCGTTCTTGCTAGCTCGTTCCAGGAACGTATACAATTTCTGCGAATCGGATCCAAGCATTCGACGCGAGGACTGACGAAGTGGTACGTAAATATTTTGGCATTGAACTGCTCAATCAACGCTCTAGCTATCTTGAAATGGCTCTTGCATTTCTCCTGAAAAAAATTATAGGTCGCTGACGCGTTTTTGAACAGAAAAAAAAATGATTCAACTTCTGTGTCAGAAACTGTATTCCATTATTGTGTCAATGTTCCTATAATTAAATCAAATTCAAGTAATCTGTCGACCTACGAAAGTGAAACGTATTTTGATATTAAATAAGAAATGGGTCTGGTGTTATAATTTAATCCTACCAAAAGTGTGTTCTTCTTACAAACAAAATTTATTGGAAAAACACGGTAACAAAATTTTACGAAAGATAAACAAAATAATCGAGTTATTAATGATACATTTATGATAAATTAAATGGATTAGGCATTTGGCTCGTAATTCAAGAATAGTCTACATGTTCTATGGTTAAAAATATGAAGTTTTTCCTTATTTTAATTTTTTTCAAAAAAGGAAACATCAAGTGAACATTCAAGGCTCGCCTAAATTATATTTTATCCTGCACCTATCCTGACTTCAACTTCTCATTATCGTATTGTACGCCCACAATGGTGACAACTACTGGTAATCTTCGTCATTTATTAATGCCCACACTTTTATCCCAATTATAGGGATCTGCATGTAACACGTTTGCACGTAACATAACATAGCACATCTCACTCAGTGGAAGTTCTTCACTAAAGATTTATTTCGAAGTCAGTATGACTTACAAGGCTATCAAGACATATTGCATTATCTTATTCCGACTACACTCCAGTAGTTGCCAGTTATTCTTAAGATACCCTCAATATTTTTTTTCTTGACCATACAACAGAAACGATGAGACAACGTCTATGAAGTATAAGTGTTCTGTATAACACATTGCCTCATCTCCTAAATGGTCAGTACAGGGTATTCGCTTTACCCTGTACTGGCCTAAATGACCTAAATGGCCATCACAGAAGAGTTGATTCGCTTTACGTGTTTTAGGAGGTGCACAAGAAAATTATACAAAGAAATCAATATAAACAAACATGTATACGTAAGAATCAGTATAAAGTAATAGCAATTTTAAAATTAAATTTCTATCGAGTATTTTATTTACCTGGATTGCCAATAAGGGTAATTTTAAACTTCAATTCTGAAAGAATTGAAGAAATAGATATTTAATCTAAACACGTTCACACTGAAAATTCCACGTGTGATTAAAATTTTGAGAATTACTATAAAAGTAACTTCAAGTTAAAAGGTATTGAAACGTGGTAATGAATATTGTTTTAAAACGTTCAGTGACTGAATTCAGCTGTCATAATTCAACAAAGTACGGTCTTGACACCCTAGACAGTTGCAATACATCCTCTTAATCTAAGTAGAGGATGACTAAAACAAGAATTAAACTAGAAACAGAAAACTAGGAACTCGGAAACAGGAAGTGAAATGTGAAAAAGAAATTAAATTGAAATTAAGAAAAAAGAATGTAGTAAGAAGTCCATTCGAAAGAGATCTTAACTACTTTTAACTTTAAAAGACAAAAAAAAGATCATTCATAGACTTTAAGAACGAAAGCCGCATGCCAACAGAGCTATTGAGCAAATGGAATGGCACTAACCACTATAACTAACAAAGAAGGGGGAAGAAGAGGGGAGATAAGAGATCAAGGAGAAGCCCGTAAAGCCAAGAAGCACCTGCCCGGCGACCGTATCCGGTGGCCTGAGCCTACCGGCGCATCGCGTAGCTCAGGGGGCGTTCGCACGCTTAATCCCGCGACCGGGCGGCGGCCTACACCTGACCCTGCGGCCCCGTCCCCCGCCCCCGCGCCAGCCCACACGCCCACCCACGCGCCCGCCCCGCCCCGCCTGAAAGCAGCGAGCCTGCCTCGGAACACTTCCCCAAATCCTACCTCTGACTCACCGGCCCAAACGCCGAACCCGCCTGCCGAGCCCACCTCCAAACGCACTGCTAGAACCACCGCCGAACTCACGGCCGAACTTACGGCCGAACTCATGGCTGAGCTTATGGCCGAACTCATGGCTGAGCTTATGGCCAAACGCATAGCCGAACTCACGCCCGAACTCACGCCCGATCTCACGCCCGATCTCGCGCCCGAACTCACGCCCGAACTCAAGCCCAAACTCACGCCCGAACTCACGCCCGAACTCACGCCCGAACTCACGCCCGAACTCACGCCCAAACTCACGCCCGAACTCACGCCCCAAACTCACGCCCGAACTCACGCCCGAACCCAGCGCCGAACTCAGCGCCGAACCCACCGCCGAACCCACCGCCGAACCCACCGCCGAACCCACCGCCGAACCCACCGCGGAACTCACCGTCAAACCCACCGCCGAACCCACCACAAAAACATACTACCGAACCAGCGTCAATACCAGCACCGAACTCACTGCCCAACATCTTCCAAAACGAATCTGCCGCATAACCCACCCTTGACTTCACAACCCTGATGCATCATTTCACACCGCCCCCTTCGCCATGCATGCTTCCTCCACCTCTCACTCACGCCCCAATTTACCCGCACCCAGTCTCTTCGCAATCGCTCCCATTCATTCGTCCCCAGTTCACGACTTATCCCCACCTGCATGCAGACTTCGCTCTGTCCGCGTTCACCACCCCGGCGCGCCTTCGATTTTTTCCCCGCCTCCTTTCTTTTTTTAAAATTTATTCGTACATTGACCTTGGCCATGTGCAGCCGCGTATGACAACCGCCTCCTTTCTGCACCCGCGTCGTTCCTGAATCGTATTCTCAAGCGCCCTCATTCTTGACCCTGACCCCATCCATGTCTACCCCTTTCCCGCCACGATCCTGATGGCGACCTCGTGTGCAACCCCGCTCCATCCCCTTCTCCAATACACTCTCCGACCCTGTCATAGATTCTGTCTGTGATCCCGTTACAGTCAGTCACACCATTACTTTCACTATCACCGTCAACCTCGCTGTCATCGTCACTGATATCGGCGTCGACCGGCTCCCAATCCTCACCCGCCCGATTGTGATTCCGACCATGTCTCTTGGCTACGACCTCGTTTTCTAGCATTGTTCCTGCCTCATCCAAAAGCTAGCCTTCACCCTCGACCCGAACTCCACCCTCATCACCAACACGGTCATTTCACCGTCGCCATCACCATCATCACCCCCGACTTGACCCTAATCCTGATCCGCCCCGATTCCTCTCCTTATTCCTTTCCCCGTCTCCAACCCTGACTCTACCCCAATTCTGTCCCGCCCCGTCCCGACCCGCCGAACCCACCACAAAACACGCAGCCGAACCCAGCGTCAAAGCCAGCGTCGAACTCACAACCCATCACCTTCCAAAACGAACAAGCCGCATAACCCACCCTTGACTCCATAACCTTGATGCATCATTTCACGCCGCCCCCTTCGCCACTCACGCCTCACCCCGTCTCCGACCCGTCTCCGACCCTGTCTGCGACCCCTGTCCTCCACCCACATCCCCTTTCCTCTGCCTCTGCTTTCAGTGTCACTTCCTCCTTCCTTATCCCTCCGAACGGCGAGGCGGCCGTCTCCAACCCTTCTCCCTTCGCCTTTGGAGCTCCACTCTCACGTCGGCCGTCTTCCTCCTTCACCCCCCTCCCCTCCCCGCCCGCCCCCCTCCCCACCACCGCTCCTTTGCCACGCCCCCGCTCCGCCCCGCCCATCCCCCGCTCCGCCCCATCCCGCTCCGCCCCGCGCCACGCCCCTCCCCGCCCCCCGCCTCTGCCCCTCCCCGCCCCCGCCTCGCCCCTCCCGCCCCCCGCCTCCCAACCCGACCCCCCCCCGCCCCGCGCCATGCCCCCCGGCCCCCGCCCGCGCCGGCCGAGCGATCCAGCGCCGCCGGCTTCTTACAGCCCTTGATAAATAGCGGCGAATATCGCCTCGGGCCGCCGCCGCCCCGCCCCGCGCCGCCCCGCCCCCGCCCCGGCACGGCGAGCCCGTAGCGAAGACAAATTCCGGGGCGGCGCGCGCGCCGGGCGCCGAACTTGCGGTCCCACTCCGACGCGTAAGATTGCGCTGCAGTCGCGTCCGCGCTCTAATAAGAGTGAACTCGCTGTTACTTTGTCTTCGTTTTAAATCATTTACCTACGTACACAGCCAAGACGGCCAAGACCTGCACCACCGCCGCGACCTCTCTCCGCCATGCGCTTTCTGAATATTAAATTGTTTTAAGGGAAGACAAATGAAACGGTTTTTACTCCGAAACCGCTAATATGATATTTGCTTCTTTTAATTGTAGAAACTTCTCCACTTCAAGAAGTAACGTAATTACTTTGCAACATGATGTATGCTATAATAAAAAAACGCACAATTTCTTCGAGGATATTATTTAAGTTTGTTATTCGTTTTAATGAGCCTGCTTTTAATTAATGCTAAAACATCTCGCGAGAAATATAGGGCATCCTTGCTAATTGCGCGCAGCCGCAAGCGCCGTATGAATCATATGGTCATAGGCGACTTGCGTGACGATTTAAGTTGTGAGTGCGAGGCAGCTGCTGGAAGAGGACCGTCGCCCGAATAAACTTTACCCAGGAAACATCTGGGCCTGTTTCTTTACTCACTCCCGCAGATGCTGGGCAGATTTTCATCCTTTTCCTGGTCGCCGTTGTCTGGTGTGAGCCGGCTTCCGACGCGCCCACACTTGTTGGATGAACGCCGTTCTGGGATGTGGGTGGTTGCGTTTCCTCAGGTGGTTCGTCTGACCTGTAGCTGGGCTTTTTTGTGGATCCCGCTGGTTCTTCATGATTAGCTTGGCTTGGGCCCTTACAGCGTGGTACGTGCATGTTTAAAAAAAAGATATCTAAGTTCAAAATTAATTTTAGCTACTTAATTAACCGGCATTAATCAACGAGTATGGAGTGACACTCTAGAGTCGTCTTTGCAACACACCTCTAAAAACTAAGTAGAGGATGACTATAACAAAAATAAACTAGAGGAATGAGAGCTAGGAAACTCGAAAACAAGGCGGTGGGATGTGAAAAAGAAATTAAACTGAAATTAAGAAGAATCTTGGGTGGTTGGCGTTTCCCTCAGGTGGTTCGCTGATCTGTAGTTCGGAATTTTGTAATGGCCACAGGTTCTGCATGATTAGCTTATTTTGGCTCTCAACAGCGGGTACAAACATGTTTAAAAAAATGATGTTCTAAGTCTTAAAATTAATTTTAGCGACCTGAATGAACCTGCATTAATCCAAACTAGTACGGACGTTGACATTCTAGATTGTCTTGCAACACATCCTCTAAAACTAAGTCGAGGCTGACCTACAACAAGATTAAACTAAAGAAAGAGAACTAGGAAACTCGAAAGCATAGGCGGTGAGATGTGAGAAAGAAATTAAACGAAATTTAAGAAGGAATTTGGGTGGGTTACCGTTCCCTCAGGTGGTTCGGTGACATGTAGGTTGGGAAGTTTATACATTACTAGTTTCTGCATTGTATTATCCTTAGTTGACCCTAACAGCGAAGTAATACATTTAAAAAATGACTGTATACGTTCAGAATTAATTTTAGCGACTAGGATTAACCTGCATGCAATTCCAACGAGTAGGAGGAGGTTCAACCACTCTGGATTGTCTTGCAACACACTCTCCTAAAACTAAGTAGAGGATGACTATCAATAAGAATTAACCAAATCTTGCAACATCAAATCAGAAGTCGGATAGTGTTATTAATATCCAGGAACTATTTTTCTAAATAGACATGGGAAACTACTGCTTAATTTTCTTGTCTCCGTTCCCAGAAAGCTGATCCACTTATGGCCGACCGGAAGGCCTCATCCGACTTTTCTCGTGGATCTCAAGTTAGGGAAAAATGTCACACAATATTGTCCACTCCATCAAGGATACTTGGTGTCACCTAATCAGGATTATAAAAAAACAATGGAATTACGGACTTGGAAAGAGTGCAAAATAAGCAGTGTAAAAAAGTTATTCATGATTTCCATAAACTAAGAACCAACAAAAACCTCAATTGCAAAGATCAAGTGACACCCTCTCGAATCAGATCTGAACACATCTGCTCACATCTGTTAAATTCCACAGCTCCCTTAAAATGTGAATCATGCAACGAACTGTCAATTGTCCATATCCTTCAGTCATGTACAAAATATATCCAATCAATCCTACAGACTGATAAACTTGAAAATATTTTATACTCCAGTGACTTCCAAGAAAAAATTAACATTATGTAAATTATTAAAAGTGTATGATATAAGTATGTCATTTTTTTAACTTACTGTTTCACCTCTTGTTCTAAATTGTATTTTCACTATGTTATCCAATTCTGTATTAATATAGTATTACTCATATATTTGCAGTCGCTTTATAACTTGTTGTTTGATGCAACTTTAAATAAAATAAATTTAAAAAAACAAGAATACGACGAAAAACATAGGCAGTGGGGATGTAAAAAAGAAAGTAAACTGAAATGAAGAAGAATTTGCGGGCTTGGCGTTCCTTCAGGTGGTTCGCTGACCTGTAGTTGGGAATTTTGTAATGTGGTAGGGTTATACATGATTTGCTTACCTTGTCCCTTATAGCGGATGCGTACATATTTTAAAAAATGATGTTGTATCTAAGTTCTAAATTAAAGAGTGTTGAAACACAATTCATTTTCCTGCCTCGTATCCTCGTCATAGGCACAGGATGATGTATCGATTGAAGGACTTTTATATCATTTATGATTCACC
The DNA here is from genome assembly GCA_031308135.1 of Acheta domesticus. Classification (NCBI taxonomy): domain Eukaryota; kingdom Metazoa; phylum Arthropoda; class Insecta; order Orthoptera; family Gryllidae; genus Acheta; species Acheta domesticus. The sequence goes on from JAHLJT010009436.1 coordinate 33,147,883, forward strand.
ACAAAATAGGTTAATTTAAGTGGCTTGTGTCATCACTTTTTTTTTCTAAAGTTCCTTCAGAATATTTTAGAAGGATCCCGCTGAAGATTAGAGCAAATGAACTTTGTTCTGGTCATGGGGAATCAAATTATCTATTGGTTCATTTCATAGATGCTTTACCTTTCGATGAGTTTTAGAGTTTATAACGCTTCCAAAAATTCCTCTCTTCAAAAATTATCGTAGAATGTTTAGACACTTTCAGGAACAAGTGTCAGTGTCCTATCGAGAGACTGCGTTGCTTCGAATGGGAGACTCAAGGAGATCTAAGGAACGGACACTTGAAATCATAGACGAAGATGTACACACACACACATACACACATGCAGGTAATCCAATAACCACACATAACATTGTATCTCTCAGGATGGTCTAAAGTTTGCTTAGTCGAATACAGACATAGACTGCACCACATACACAAACACCACACAACACAACTCTACACCTATATACTCGCAGACACGCAGGTAACCCAATTACTAGACAAAAAATGATATCACACAGGAATAGTCGTCATTTGGCATGGTTGAAATTTCTTCTTTCTTCTGCTAAATAGCATTTAAAATGTAGAAAATAGAGGAATATAAATGTTCTGAGCAATTGAACAATATTAACACAATAGTTTGCATGTTAATTTTTAAAATATATTTTTGGCTTAATTTTTGGTTTCTTCATGTTTGGTGTAATTTGTTTTCCAACCTGACGAAACTGGTTATTAACTTTAAACTTATTTGTTGACTTACTGATTTAAATTGAAACAGTACACTCAGTAAAGTGGAGAGAACATATTTACTATTCTTTGTAGTATATTATTCATTCCATGAATTTAAAGTCCTGTCGACAATTAAGACCTAAAAGAAGTGCACATTTCAAGATTGATCGCTGAACACTTTTATGTCTGCCATTTTATTACACACTATAAATATAATTCTTGTTGCAGCGTGTAAACCATGCTTTTCTTTAGTGGATGAATTAGTAGAATTAGTTAAGTGTCACTAAAATGTCAGTTATATGAAGTGAAATCTCCAGAAACAAATTTATTAACAATTATTTTTCTTCAAATAATAAAATCTGACTCTTTTAGTTTTCACAGTACCTGTACCATTCTAGATCATTTATTTGAATACACAATTGTGATTAATATTTAAAAAATTGTTCAAATTATATCAATTTGTTGTCGAGGTATGATGACTGAAGTAAAAATCTGCATTTTGGTCAATTATTTATAAACAAATAGAGATTTAAAAAAAATGATCTCAAAAACCATGAAGAAATCAATTGTACAAGAGAAAACATAATAGACACAAATTCTTGATTATTTTCCAGCTACCTTAAAGGATTTATTGTAAAGTACATTTTATGAATTGGGGAAAATTCAGATACGGAAAATTCATAAAACTTAACAAGAAGTGTACGTTACATTTATGACATCCAATCTAAATTGAATATTTGTATCACCACTAAATTGACTTATCGCGAACGGTTTGCGTCGTGGTCACCTTACATGCATTCCGTTTGCAGTTTTGGAACTTCGTCTCCTGGGTATAGGTCACAAGCACACTGTTTTCAGTTCCGCGCAAGCACTTTGCAAGCGGGAAATCACTTTTTTTCCCTCTACGCACTTGGATTGAGCGACAACACAGCCAGGTTTTCAATTGGTTCTCGTACCTCTCGCAAGCTCCTCTATTCAGGCCTTTGTTTCGCCGAAACAATTACGCTGGAAACAGCGATATGGAACATTTCCCCAAAATTCAAACAGGTAATCAAGGAAAATAACTCATCAGGGATGTTCTTTTCCCTCCCCTAAAAACGAAAAAAAAAAAATTAGGTAACTCGTTGTCACCCGAAAACATTGTGAATGCCGATACAAATTACATATGAACCGCTTTGACTGGGCTCAGTCCGCACAATTATCAACGGTATCTGCATTAGAGGACACAGAGCAGATGCGAGCTCGGAACATATTCATGCCCTCGGTTTACATTACAAATTTTCGGATTAGCGTAATGCGTGGGTTCAAACACCACCCACGTCGTGCTCCTTGTATGGGGCGGCCCGGGGGATTCGGCAAGTGGACGCTCTCCAGGAGCCTGCAC
>JAHLJT010009436.1:33151014-33175102 GCA_031308135.1 Acheta domesticus
AAAACAGAGTGGTTTATAGAATGTTCTAATAGTTATTGGTCCAAAGTATCCTTGGTATTATAGACAATCGTAGATAAAACAGGAATTAATAAAAAGCAGACAACGCAGGTCTTAATAATAAGATGTGCATAATATCTTATTAACTATCTTTAACTTTTTATAAAGGAATTTTTGTGGCTATGGAACAAGGTGAGCCTCAAAGCCTCGTTGCACTTTGTACTCAATGGTAATTGTTAATTATGTTTTTATGTTTCACTTCAATATTTAATCTAGTGAATAATTCTTGCTTCACAAACAGTGCCTGAAGCAGCGACACTAAAAGGCGTGACGGGGTGTCCCACAGTTTGAGAATGAACCGTAATTAAAAGTGATTTTTATTACAACCTGTGTTGTCTGCCTTTTATGTCTTCCTGTTTTTATCTATGATTGTTTATAATACCAAGGATACTTAGGATCAATATTATCACAGTTATTCGTTCCTCTTGAGACGATTCTCCCCACTACCGAATGCCAATTGGAAGATAAGCAACGTTCTTCCCTTCTGCAATTTCCCAGTCTATATTGGGGAAGATTGATGGAGAAGGATGAAAATTGTGCTTGATCCATGATCCATTACCGCGCTACTCTGGCATCCTTCTCAAGGAAGTCGCCGATCAGAGTAGCGGACCCGCGCACTCAATATCAACAGGCGCTCAAAAGCCGCTGAAATTCATCACATCACATCTGACCCCGGGACCTATCCCACGATATCCGATATTGTGTCGCTCTATCGTCAGGAATTGCTAGGGCAAAAGGTGTCAAGGTCTCCTGCTGGTGGTAGTGGCACGCCTCGAGGTACAGTGCCATGCCACGAGCTTCTCTGCACCCTAGCGTCGGGGGAGGAAATTATTAGTAATCCGCCGTTTTACAATAGTGAGTGCCACTGACTCCGGCTCGTGGCATCGACCTTGACAACAACATGCTTCGCGATCGTTGCTGGAGATGTTAGGATGTGAGGTACCAATCTCTGCTCGGGGTCTCCTTGCCCATAACTCGTGTAACCTTTAATTTTAATGTGTCCTCCGAAAACAACCTTTCCTTTATCATCCATTGTTATGCTGAACATTCAGCTAATTCTTCCATGAATAAGCAATGCTGTATGATACTCTTTACAGCGACCACTCGCAAGCAGCGACCACTGCAAAAATCGGGTATTTTTGTACCAATATATTATATTCAGCTCTACATCTTTTCATTTCTTGTTTACTTTCCTACAAAAATTCCCAAAGCTTTTTCTGACCATTAACAAACAAAACCATATAATAAAAATAATAATTGGATGTCGTTAGAAACCTTCAGCATGGGTGCAAATACGTTCTTAATTGGAGGAAACGCCATACGACTCCCACTGTCGCAATTGAATTACAGGAACCCGATGACGTGATATATTTCGTTTGCTTCCATTTTACCTCACAATACGAGTTCGAGTGGTGTAGCTTTATTTTAAAACTCAATTAAATTTTCATATTCAACACTTTTCGCGGAATCCGTGCAATTTGTTTTCCTGGTTTGAAAACCGTTGCCTCTGGCCAGTGATTCTCAGCGGTGTTTGAATAGAGCCACGAGGCAGTAGAAATACTTCCCGGGTAGATCACGAATAAATCCAGTTTAATAAAGTAAATAGTATCATATTATCACATAAATATACAATATATTTGGCCGAACAAAACACTAATTTGAAATAAGACACGACAAATCTTACGTAGAAACAGATTAAGTTACTTTATATATTGTTGTGCTATAACATATTGTAAAATGTTTAGTTGAACTGAACATCATCTTTTTTCCCTTCTAACCTTCGTTTCGTACATACATTACTGCTGTATTACGTTCGAGTTAACGTTAAGAAAGAGAGAATGTGTAAATGGGAGATAAATATCTTGTAACCACTTTTGTCCATATGCTTCTAATTAAAAATCGACATGATTAATGTAACACATTTGTATGCATAGACATTCATAAAGCAATACAAATTGTTAAGTGTTACCAAAAACCTTTTAAATGTAAACTAAAATTACCGTCAATTTGTAAATGACAGGGCAGTAGCATCGATAGTGGCTCCATACTGCGATTTTTCTGTGTCCCTCAAGCCCCTATGGCCACGATGGAATATGACATGGCATTTCGCGTCTTTCTTTGTCATTATGGTAGAAGTCGCATGATCGCAAACACTGCTTCATACGGTCGCGATCATGCGATATCTGCGGCACAAACTGACAATGTCGCTAAATACCGTGCCATATTCCATCGTGAAGACAGGCCTTCAGGAGCAAAGTTAGAAGAATCGCAGTATATGGCGTTTCCCACAAAATGCAGTACACGAGCGAGACCAAGGATTCTGGGAGGTGGCGCCACGCAGCTCGAGGCAAATCCGCGCCCGCGTTGCTACGCATTCGTGGCTGTTGACGCCCTCGGTCGTCGGAGGAGGAGGAGAACGAGGAGGACGAGGAGGACGAGGAGGAGGACGAGGAGGAGGACGAGGAGGAGGACGAGGAGGAGGACGAGGACGAGGACGAGGAGGAGGACGAGGACGAGGACGAAGAGGAGGAGGAGGAGGAGGAAGAAGAGGAGGAGGAGGCGGAGAGGAGACGGCGGGAGCGGAGGCGGAGGCGGCGGCGGCGGCGGCGGCGGAGGCGGAGGTGGAGGCGGAGGCGGAGGCGGTGGCCGTGGCGGTGGCGGTGGCGGTGGCGGTGGCGGTGGCGGTGGCGGTGGCGGTGGCGGTGGCAGTGGTGGTGGTAGTGGTGGTGGTGGTAGTAGTGGTGGTGGTGGTGGTGCTGGTGATGGTGGCGGCGGCGGCGGCGGACGCGGCGGCGGCGGGGGCGGCGGGGGCGGCGGGGGCGGCGGGGGCGGCGGGGGCGGCGGGGGCGGCGGGGGCGGCGGGGCGGCGGGGGCGGCGGGGCGGCGGGGGCGGCGGGGGCGGCGGGGGCGGGCGGGGGCGGCGGGGGCGGCGGGGGCGGCGGGGGCGATGACACGGGGTCCGTTCGCGGCGCTGACGCCGGCGACGGGAATTCGCTTATTTGTCGGCGCGCCCCGTCCCGCTCCATTAGCCAGCGCTCGCCTCCCAAAATGTGAGAGCGCGCTCCGCCCTTCCAGTCCGCAGCAGCCCACCGCCCGCCACCGACCGCCCTCCACCGTTCACCGTCGCCTCCGCCCTACACCGTTGCATCCACGTAACCAGGGTCTTGCAACTCTCCATCAAAACCGGAGACAAGCTGAAGGGTAGTACTGTAGGAGGCGCTGGTGTTGCCGGGTACAGCTGCAGGTTTGGCTCGCCAACTTCCGCACATCAAAATTGGCTGATATCTGATAAATGAGAAAAGTGCCTTCTAAATGCTCAATTATTCGTAATATATGCATCTGACAAACCGATGAAGAAAGCGCAAACATCGATGCTAGCTTTTGTAACATGACGCGCCTGCTTGCGTCTCGCGAACCTACGCAGCAATCACGCCCGTTTGAAGTATCTTTGGCAGCAGTTTGTGTTTTAGTTCCTGTAAGAATGTGCTGCAGGAGAGGGCGCCACTGTAATAGTCCCCACCACGTTGTATGGGAGTAAAAAGGCCCTGCCTGTAACTTTGACCGATCACACCTAAACAGAATGATTCAGTCCTCGTTGCTAAAACGTCGGAGCCAAATGTGGTATGTAATGTACAGACTAAATGTGCCAAAATTGGATACTTCTGTCGTTTAGTTTTGTAAATAATTATCGTCAAACTTTAGACTTTGCACTTGTGCTCGTGCAACATGGGCTATGGCAAGTGAACGAGCGGTTTCAACTCGCGTTAGGCCCGCCGCTTCTTTGTTAAACTCAGTTATTAATACTATCCGCTAAGGCCCGGTCGCGAGCGCAAGACAAAGAGCACGCGAGGTGAACGCATCACATTCCGTCACCTGCCAAACTATTCATGCGGACAGATTACGACCTTTCCATTTCCATTTGCGCAGAATTGACTTTCAACATCCATTACACTCACACTATTTTCTTTTGCCCACATGAGCAACAGGTGAGCACCGGGTGAGCAACGGGTGAGCAACGGGTGAGCAACGGGTGAGCACCGGGTGAGCACCGGGTGAGCACCGGGTGAGCACCGGGTGAGCACCGGGTGAGCACCGGGTGAGCACCGGGTGAGCACCGAGTGAACACCGAGTGAACACCGGGTGAGCACCGGGTGAGCACCGGGTGAGCACCGGGTGAGCACCGGGTGAGCAACGAGGACTGAATTATCCTGCATTCATTCACGCTCCCCGGACGCTTTTCCCCACCTCATTGAAATGACTGAAAATCTGTTTGTGACTTGTCTTACAAGGTCAGCACGATCCCGCTGCGTCGATGCACCGGCGGCGCCGTCGACTGCGAGCTGCCCGGCGCGGCCCTCCACCGCCGTTCGCTGACCTTGGCCCTCTACCCCGTCCAGGGCGCGTCGCTGGCTGATCACCTGCAATCACGTCTTGCTGCTGCCCCGACTATCGCGCACAATACGTTTCACGAGCAATCGCTAATGTCTATTCGCGTGCGGTAATTTGTGGCAGTAATCATTCATGCGTGCCGTATATTGTCTCCGTATTTCCTGTCACTCGCGCATATTATGTTTTGCATTCTCCACTTTCGGTCTCAGCATTTGTAAACGTAACACAACTTTATTGTCACTCCTCCCGCTAACCTTCTTGAATTCATTTTGCTACTGTCACTGTTTTAGATAGTAATTATTCGTCCCGTGCCCGCGGCCCTATGCTCATGTCCATATATTATACAGTTACTTCCACCATGATACGATCACACAGTCACTGTTTTTCACCTTCCTTACTTTACCTAATACATAACCATTATTTCCATCACTTTATGTTGCGTCCCTAAGAACATAATACACTGGCTTACTTCAACTTTCACTCTATCACGCCGCACTCGCTAACACGATGCACATGTCCACATGTTACACTGTTATTTTAGTCAAACCACGAAAATACAGTTACTACTTGCAGTTCTCTACCACACGCGACGCTCTTGCCGCCTACTTTCATCAATCAACTTCGTTTCCATCACAGTGCTATACTCGATGGTGTCGTATTTTCCCAGTCCCAATTTCCATTCTGCTCTCACCTTCATTTCCCGAGCCGTTATCACTGGCAGCCACGGACCAACTCCTTCTCCCTCGCGTTCACTTCGGCCGCCCTTGAACCGTTCTTCTCTAACTCGTTCACATCAGTTCGTAGATTGTTCTTCTAGTGTACCCGCGCGATTGACTTTTGAGTACGTATAAACGTGTTGTGTTTCAATATATACTACCATTAATGATGTAATCAATTTTTTAAAATGTTTTCCCAATAAAAGTGTGTTCGTGTGTTCGATTAGTCATGTATACACTAAAAAACGCCATTGACATAAAATGCAAGAATATCTTTCATGAATTCAAACAAATTAAAAAAACTGTTTCTATTGGCTTGTTCGTGTAACTGCAAATTTTCATAAACTTATATAACTGAATCGTGAATATTAGATAATTAATGGAGCCAGTATGAACTCGCAAAAGTTTCCTGTTAGTGGCCCAGCGTCGTGTTTGCTACGTGGTGGCGGAATGCACTTGGGAAGGAAATCAACAGGGGATCGCCCTCGTTCACTCAATTCGCAGATTGTTCTTCTAGGGTACCCGAGCGATTTGACATTCGGTTACGTAGAAACGCTTTGCAATATATACCATCATTACTGATGTAATCAATGTTTTAAATGTTTCCACACTAAAAGCGTGTTCGTTGTGTTCAAAGTCATTTATTCACTAAAGAAGCTATTGACATAAAATGCCAGAAGATCTTCATGACTTTCAACAAATTAAAAAAATGTGTTTCAATTGTTTTGTCGCATAAATTATTGCAATTTTACAATTAAATGATCACAGATGTTGTCATTGCCAACAATGCTATTCATTTCAGGAGCAGCTTTCGATGGCTTAGCATCATCATCATCATCAGTTTTTGGTGACAGCAGAAAGCTGAGCAGACAGCAGAAACTGATGAATGGCTAAGCATCGAAAGCTGGTCTTGAAAAATAGCATTGTTGGCAATGAAAAACACCTGTGATCATTTAATTTTAAATGCCAAAGACATTTCACCACAAAACCAATATTCTGAATCAATTTTACAAACTTATAATTGAATATTAGATAATTAATGAAACGAGTAGGAACCCGCAAAAGTTGGCAAACGATGCAAAATACAGATTACTTTTTCTGTTAGTCGCGCACCGTCGTGTTTGCCTCGCGATGGAGGAGCGTCCACTGGAAAGAAAATCAAGACGGGATCGCCTCATTCACTCAGTTCGTAGATTTTTCTGCTAGTGTATCCGCGCGATTGACTTTCAGGTACATAGAACGCGTTTTCAATACATACTATCATCAATTATTTAATCAATGTTTTTATATTTCCCAATAAAAGTATTTGAAATCATTGATACTCTAAAAAAACGCCCGTTGACATAAGATGCAAGAACATCTTCATGCCTTCAACGAATTAAACAAATTCTGTTTCATTTGTCTTGTCGTATAATTTTATTGCAATTTAGTAAATTTATGCAATTGAATCGTGGAATGTTAGATAATTAATGGAACGAATATGAACGATGCAAAATACAGAATTACATTTCCTGTTAGTGGTGCACCGTCGTGTTCGCTACGCGATGGCGGAGCGTCCACTGGGAAGAAAATCAAACAGGCGAGGGCCTGTGCCTCTTTTCGAGGCAGCTCCTCGTGTTTCCTCCCCTCCCAGCGCCAGCCGCCGCCGGAGTCGCCGCCGGTGAAATGATGTTTACCGCCATCGACGCCAGAGGAGCAAACGCTCCCTGCGGAATGTCTTCTCGTTTCTTCTCTTTGTGTATCCTTGTCCATTAGGATGGTGTTTATGTTCTCGCGGTGTTTCATGTTCACTTCCCATTATAAGGTTATTTGTTTACGCGCAGACACGAAGCCCCAGCGCCGCTGGCAAGAAGGGATGGGGGTGGGGTTTTGGACGTGGCTTTTGCTTCGCCTCATTCCAACTCTTCCTCCCAAATTCTCTTCGTATCAGCTTTTCCCACTTTTCCTTCTCCATTCCTTTTCTCCCGTCCATCTTCCTTTACACATTCCTTTGAAATACATATAAATGGCGAAATCAATTGTTATCATAAAAAGTAAGTAGAGAAAAATACTTTTTTAAAGTAATTCCATTTTTGGAGGTAACACATCATTAACACTGCATTCAATTTTTAAATTTACCTTTTAATTCGTGTGGCTACACATGTCGATTATAATGTTCGTCAAATTATCAATAATTGGTACAGTAAATAGACATTGCAGTGAACACCTGGAAGACGGAGATTATCTTGAGAGGAATAGAGAAAGCTTCTTGTATTCCTATCCCTCCCTCTCTCACCTCCTCCTAGCCAGGCAACTAACCACCAAACTAGCTAACAAAACCAACAACCAGAAAACCCTATAGCCCGTTCAACGAGTTAATGAGATGATGGGAGGATGAAAGTGTGACTGTGATGAAGCAACAATGAAGTGATGCCACGCAATTGGCGGTGATGACTGTGGAAAAATTGAGCTCCAAGGCTACCAACTCTCACACATAGCGAACGCGCAGCGACACCAAATTGAACGCTGGAGAACGTAGAGCTGTCTGGTCCGCGGTTAATCGATTGTTATCCAGGGGACACAGGTACCAGTTAACTTTTTAGTGTAAGCACAACTTCAAGGGTTTTTCAATGCGTTTCAGCTAGAATTGCTATTGGTGTGTCCCGTTCTTCCAACATAAGTCCAGTTTTTTTAATCTAACATTTAGGTTATATGGTAACTCGAGAAAAGCCAGTAATGTGGAAATTGCTTATGAAGTGTATTTTTTAAAGAAATATTGATATTTTATTCGTTTACAAAGGAAGCATAGAAAAAGCACTAAGAACATCATCTGGACATAATTTACTGTTCTCTTATATTGTCATCCAAAAAAACGCGAAATAGTTCAACGGTAAAAGTGGAATTTCATATAGGTAGCTTCATTGCATTAGGAAAGGTTCAGCACGAGACAGACAGGCCGAATGGTGCTATCCTTGAACAAAATAAAATCAGTTTTTATCACGTGTGTCATACACATTCTTTTAGACAGCATTACAGTCTTTTTTTTATTTTAATGCAAGTATGCAAATTACTTAATTATGCCCTAAGTTACGTCAAGGTCAGCAGTAGCTGATACGGTCAGATGAAAGTGTTCAGTTTTCTTGGTTGCAGTGAAACCCTTTTCTATGAACATTCATGCATCGTCTTACTTTTACCACTAGTGCTAGAAATTGAATTTTTAGCTCGCTTTATATGCGGTGAAAGATATCTACTTTTACTAGTGCTGTCTAAATAATTATTTAGAAACGAGTGGTGAAGTTTCATTTTCCTTAATCACGTTTGCTTAATCATTATTTCCACGTTCACCATACACTATTTTTAGACAGCCTTATTGCCTTTCATTTTACTTTAATTCAAGTGAAACATTCATCATATTATGTATTACTAAGTTACATTAATGTCATTAGTAGCTGATGCGGTCAGAACGAAATATTTTGTTTTCTTTTTTCTCCCTTTTGTTCACTCTTTTTATTTTAAACTTTTAAAGCGTCTCTCCCCCTGCAAGTTCTTGTTTGCCCCAACTGGACTAACAGCACATTGCACTGGCCTCTAGCTATGAAATATATTGTGCTGGCCTCTAGCTATCAAATATTGAAGTTTGACTCTCACCATTTTAGCCCGTGATTGAACAATGTTCAACCATCTACCAGTGCCTGTAACTAAAATCTTCCAAACTTTGACTTACACCACTTTTTGCTCTCAACGGCTCATATAGGATTTTCTTCTTTTATAGCCAACACCTTACATGGAAAATTCATTGAGAATGCATTTGAAACGTAAGATACAAAGTATGTTGAAAAATGAATAATTATGCATTTCTTTTTAGTATAATTATCCTACTTTCTATATCCTTTTTGTGAAACTTTGACCTAATTTAATGGTGACTATTGTGTGTACGTTCGAAGCGGAATGCTTGGATTTGCTTTGCTCTTCAATTTTATAATAACGACATGCATTGTTCAGATATGCATTAATTTTCTATACATTTCATTAATCTATGATGTAATTATTATTTTTTAAGTATATAAAATGTGAAACGCGATAAAAGAAAATTATACATTTTAAATAATGCGATTCATTTTATGACCAGTTATGTAATCGAAATTCATGTTGTTTTGTTATGAATTGGAACCCCATTCATTATGAATTAATTTTTACTTTTTGTAAGCCCCAAATATGTATATAATGAAAAATATGTCCACTAGGTAAAATCGGAGGGGCAATGAATACGTATTTAAACCAATACATTGTTTATTGGAATACGTTTACGAAGACAACGTGAATAATATATATTGGAGGCATTGTTCTTTATTATAGGCTTTGATCTAATTTAAAGTGTATTTATATAAAAAATAAAACTTATTAAATACCTATTTTGCTTCTTCAAACTTAATGGAGGGTGTGTTAACTTACACTAAATATTCTTTCATCTTTCTTAGACAAAGTACCAGTGACGTTTTTCATGTACACGGTAAGTCAATTTTGCCATCGGATTTATTGATATTATACGGATTTATTATTATGTAGGCGTTTCTACCTCCAATTTCGCGATATTTTTTATTTTATTTTTTTTTTATCATTCTTTACTGCCGTGCGCTTTATTACCATCAACTTGTTCCTTTTCCTTTACCAATTCTGCATTCCTAATTGTTGTTTTATTTAACTTGTACTTTCAGTTTCTCCTATTTCTTCCAAACATTTTTCATTCTTCGAACGGAATGTTTAACTCGCCCATTCCTACATTACACTGAACTTATGCAAATACATCTGCATTGCTTTTCTTATTCCCTAATGTCGCTTTATAGCACATTTTTATTTTTTCGCATAAGCCATTATTCTTTGTGGCACGTGGCTACCGCGACCTTTTCCGCAAGCCAGCCTACTAATCTTGCCGTTGGAGCCGCTTGCCTACTGACCAGTGCCGTGTTAACGCACGGCCCCGAAGGGCCCGGATCCCTAATGTTCAGGGGCCCCGGATATTTCTTTAAAAAATATTTAATACCAAATGTTTAAAAAAGTAACAGAGAGAAACGTATAAAAATGTGATTTATTATTAAACTGTACGCAAATAATTGGTATAACGGTATAATAATTGGTGTGTATGCTAACAACCTCATCTCATTGACAAGAATTTCTCTTTTCAATGAACTACAATCCACATTAGGGATTTAAAATGTTCATTTTGTGTATTACTACAGTTTGCCTCAGAGATTCATTATTCTAATGTGAAGGGGCTACAGCCAAAAAATATTCCTTTTCGTCATCCCAAACCACAAGTCGAAAATATCTCTCCCCTGCCTCTTTGCGATTTGTAACAAAAATATTCAGTTAACAGTTATAGAAATGTTAATGAAAGTGCGAATGAAACATAAATGAAAAGTAATCCGTTGTTGATACTATGATTATTTGGAATCTATATTAAATGAAATTAAAACGCAAGTGCCAACTGATTACGAGCATACGGCTGTCTTCTGCACAGCGCTACGCATTAACAAGACGACAATTGACTTTGAGAAAGGACAGAGACCGTTTGTCCAACGACATATCTTCCCCGCTGTCCCCAAATACACGTCGCTGTTCGTCATCTTGTCGTCTATCCGCCAGCTAGCTCGTTTAAACGCTGCTTCAAAACCTTAATATTCCTCACGACAACCATCTAGCCCCTCCCAATACATCCCGCCTCTTCAAGCCCCAACATTCTTCCCCCCCAATACAAGCGTATTGTTTCTCTTCAAACCCCAACATGCTCCCCTTCAAACCCCTCCACCCCCCCACACCTCCCATGGCCCCAACCTTGCCCAAGCCTTTCCAAGTCCATCCATACCCGTTCATGTTCCTGCACGCCTCCCACCTACACTAGCGGCATAGGCCCCGCGGCGACAGTAATCGCATTTTGCGGCCGTTTCTGCCGGGAGTTAGTCCCCCTTTACAAGTTTAAGGAGAATCGCAGATATAAACGCGCCCGGCGAAAGTGCGCCTAATACGGTTCAGAAATTGTAAAATTATGCAATCCCAACGACGCGGGCGGCGTCGTAATTTCATAAAATGCGTTCCGTAAAGCTCGCTCGCTGAAATGTGGTCCGTATGTTGACTCTCCCGTCGCTTCCGTTTTCCGCCGCCGCCCCCGCCGCTCCCTCCCCCGCCCCCGCACCGCCGCCCTCGGCCCCCGCCGCCCCAGCCGCCCCCGTCCCCCGAAGCCCCACCGCTACCCCCGCCGCACCCGCCGCTACCCCCGCCCCCGCCGCTCCCCCCCATCCCCCCCGAGTCGCTTTTCTTTCGTTCTTCTTCTCGGGTGCAGGCTCCTGGAGAGCGTCACTTGCCGAATCCCCCGGGCCGCCCCATACAAGGAGCACGACGTGGGTGGTGTATTGACCCACGCATTACGCTAATCCGAAATTTGTAATGTAAACCGAGGCATGAATATGTTCCGAGCTCGCATCTGCTCTGTGTCCGCTAATGCGAGAGTACCGTTGATATATTGTGCGGACTGAGCCCAGTCAAAGCGTTTCATATGTAATTTGTAATCGGCATTCACAATGTTTCGGTGACAACGAGGTTACCTAATTTTTTTTTTTTCGTTTTTTAGGGGAGGGAAAAGAACATCCCTGATGAGTTATTTTTCCTTTGTTACCTGTTTGAATTTTGGGAAATGTTCCATATCGCTGTTGTCCAGCGTATTGTTTCGGCGAAACAAAGGCCTGAATAGAGAGCTTGCGAGAGGTACGAGAACCAATTGAAAACCTGGCTGTGTTGTCGCTCAATCCAGTGCGTAGAGGGAAAAAAGTGATTTCCCGCTTGCAAAGTGCTTGCGCGGAACTGAAACGTGTGCTTGTGACCTTACCCAGGAGACGAAGTTCCAAAACTGCAACGGAATGCATGTAAGTGACCACGACGCAAACCGTTCGCGATAAGTCAATTTAGTGTGATACAAATATTTCAATTTAGATGGATGTCATAAATGTAACGTACACTTCTTGTTAAGTTTTATGAATTTTCCGTATCTGAATTTTCCCACAATTCATAAAATGTACTTTACATAAATCCTTTAAGGTAGCTGAAAAATAATCAAGATTTTGTGTCTATTATGTTTTTCTCTTGTACAATTGATTTCTTCATGGTTTTTGAGATCATTTTTTTTTTAAATCTCTATTTGTTTTATAAATAATTGACCAAAATGCAGATTTTTACTTCAGTCATCATACCTCGACAACAAATTGATATAATTTGAACAATTTTTTAATATTAATCACAATTGTGTATTCAAATAAATGATCTAAATGGTACAGGTACTGTGAAAACTAAAGAGTCAGAATTTTATTATTTGAGAATAATTTTAATAAATTTGTTCTGGAGATTTCACTTCATATAACTGACATTTTTAGTGACCTTAACTATTCTAATTCATCCACAAAGAAAAGCATGGTTACACGCTGCAAAAGAATATATTTAATGTAATAAATGGCAGACATAAAAGTGTTCAGCGATCAATCTTGAAATGTGCACTTCTTTTAGTCTTAATTTCGACAGGACTTTAAATTCATGGAATGAATAATATACTACAAGAATAGTAAATATGTTTCTCTCCACTTTACTGAGTGTACTTGTTTCAATTTTAAATCATTAAGTCAACAAATAAGTTTAAAGTTAATAACCAAGTTTCGTCAGGTTGGAAAACAAATTACAAAACACCAAACATGAAGAAACCAAAATTAAGCCAAAATATATTTAAAAATTAACAATGCAAACTATTGTGTTAATATTGTTCAATTGCTCAGAACATTTATATTCCTCTATTTTCTACATTTTTAAATGCTATTAGAAGAAGAAAGAAGAAATTTCAACCATGCCAAAATTACGACTATTCTGTGTGATATCATTTTTTGTCTAGTATTGGGTTACCTGCGTGTCTGCAGTATATATTGTGTATGAGTTGTGTTGTGTGGTGTTGTGTATGTGGTGCATCTATGTCCTGTATTCCGACTAAGCAACTTTAGACCATCCTGAGAGATACAATTTTATGTGTGGTTATTGGATTACCTGCATGTGTGTATGTGTGTGTGTGTACATCTTCGTCTATGAGTTCAAGTGTCCGTTCCTTATATCTCCTTGAGTCTCCCATTCGAAGCAACGCAGTCTCTCGATAGGACACTGACCCACTTGTTCCTGAAAGTGTCTAAAACATTCTACGATAATTTTTGAAGAGGAATTTTTGGAACGTTATAACATCTAAAACTCATCGAAAGGTAAAGCATCTATAGAAATGACCAATAGATAATTTGATTCCCCATGACCAGACAAATTCATTTCTCTAATCTTCAGCGGGATCCTTCTAAAATATTCTGAAGGAACTTTAGAAAAAAAGTGATGACACAAGCCACTTAAATTAACCTAATTTTGTGGTGAATCATAAATGATATAAAAGTCCTTCATCGATACATCATCCTGTGCCTATGACGAAGGATAACGAGGCAGGAACAATGATTGTGTTTCAACACTCTTTAATTTAGAACTTAGATACAACATCATTTTTTAAATATGTACGCATCCGCTATAAGGACAAGGTAAGCAAATCATGTATAACCTACCACATTACAAAATTCCCACTACAGGTCAGCGAACCACCTGAGGAACGCCAAGCCCGCAAATTCTTCTTCATTTCAGTTTACTTTCTTTTTTACATCCCACTGCCTATGTTTTTCGTCGTATTCGCTTGTTTTTTTTTAAATTTATTTTATTTAAAGTTGCATCAAACAACAAGTTTATAAGCGACTGCAAATATAGAGTAATACTATAATTAATACAGAATTGGATAACATAGTGAAAATACAATTTGAACAAGAGTGAAACAGTAATTTAAAAATGACATACTATATATCATACACTTTTAATAATTTACATAATGTTAATATTTTTCTTGGAAGTCACTGGAGTATAAAATATTTTCAAGTTTATCAGTCTGTAGGATTGATTGGATATATTTTGTACATGACTGAAGGATATGACAATTGACAGTTCGTTGCATGATTCACATTTTAAGGGAGCTGTGGAATTTAACAGATGTGAGCAGTGTGTTCAGATCTGATTCGAGAGGGTGTCACTTGATCTTTGCAATTGAGGTTTTTGTTGGTTCTTAGTTTATGGAATCATGAATAACTTTTTTTACACTGCTTATTTTGCACTCTTCCAAGTCGTATTCCATTGTTTTTTTTTAATCCTGATTATGTGACACCAAGTATCCTTGATGGAGTGGACAATATTGTGGACATTTTTTCCCTAACTTGAGATCCACGAGAAAAGTCGGGATTAGGCTTCCGGTCGTCATAATTGGATCAGCTTTCTGGGGAGGAGACAAGAAAATTAACAGTATTTCCATGTCTATTTAGAAGATAGTTCCTGGATATTAATAACCACTTCCGACTTCTGATTTGTGTTGCAGATTTGGTTAATTCTTATTGTAGTCATCCTCTACTTAGTTTTAGAGAGTGTGTTGCAAGACAATCCAGAGTGTTTGAACCTCCTCCTACTCGTTGGATTCATGCAGGTTAATCTAGTCGCTAAAATTAATTCTGAACTTATACTTCATTTTTTTAAATGTATATACTCGCTGTTAGGGTCAGCTAAGCTAATCATGCAGAACCTGTATATTATAAAATGTCCCAACTACAGGGTCACGAACCACCTGAGGGAACGTCACCCACCCAAATTCTTCTTAATTTCAGTTTAATTTTCTTCTCACATCTCACCGCCTATGCTTTCGAGTTTCACTAGTTCTCTTTCTTTAGTTTAATCTTGTTGTAGTCATCCTCTACTTAGTTTTAGAGGATGTGTTGCAAGACAATCTAGAATGTCAACTCCGTACTAGTTGGATTATGCAGGTTAATTCAGTCGCTAAAATTAATTTAAACTTAGAACATCATTTTTTAAACATGTTTGTACCCGCTGTTAGAGCCAAAATAAGCTAATCATTGCAGAACCTGTGGCATTACAAAATTCCGAACTACAGATCAGCGAACCACCTGAGGGAACGCCAACCACCCAAATTCTTCTTATTTCAGTTTAATTTCTTTTCACATCCCACCGCCTATGTTTTCGAGTTTCCTAGCTCTCATTCTCTAGTTTAATTTTTGTTATAGTCATCCTCTACTTAGTTTTTAGAGGATGTGTTGCAAGACAATCTAGAGTGTCAACTCCATACTCGTTGGATTAATGCGGTTAATTAAGTAGCTAAAATTAATTTTGAACTTAGAATATCTTTTTTTTAAACATGCACGTACCCGCTGTAAGGGCCAAGCCAAGCTAATCATGAAGAACCAAGCGGGATCAAAAAAGCCCAACTACAGTCAGCGAACCACCTGAGGAAACGCAACCACCCACATCCCAGACGGCGTTCATCCAACAAGTGTTGCGCGTCGGAGCCGGCTCACACCAGACAACGGCGACCAGAAAAGGATGAAATCTCCCAGAATCTGGGGAGTGAGTAAAGAACAGGCCCAGATGTTTCCTGGTAAAGTTTCTTTCGGGCGACGGTCCCTCTTCCAGCAGCTGCCTCGCACTCACAACTTAAATCTTCACGCAAGTCGCCTAGACCTATGATTCATACGGCGCTTGCGGCTGCGCGCAATTAGCAAGGATGCCCTATATTTCTCGCGAGATGTTTTAGCATTAATTAAAAGCAGGCTCATTAAACGAATAACACAAACTTAAATAATATCCTCGAAGAAATTGTGCGTTTTTTTTATTATACATACATCATGTTGCAAAGTAATTACGTTACTTCTTGAAGTGGAGAAGTTTCTACAATTAAAAGAAGCAAATATCATATTACGGTTTCGGAGTAAAAAACCGTTTTTCATTTGTCTTCCCTTAAAACATTTAATATTCAGAAAGCGCATGCGGAGAGAGGTCGCGGCGGTGGTGCAGTCTTGGCCGTCTTGCTGTGTACGTAGGTAATGATTTTAAACGAAGACAAAGTAAACAGCGAGTTCACTCTTATTAGAGCGCGGACGCGACTGCAGCGCAATCTTTACGCGTCGGAGTGGGACCGCAAGTTCGGCGCCCGGCGCGCGCGCCGCCCCGGAATTTGTCTTCGCTACGGGCTCGCCGTGCCGGGGCGGGGCGGGGCGGCGCGGGGCGGGGCGGCGGCGGCCCGAGGCGATATTCGCCGCTATTTATCAAGGGCTGTAAGAAGCCGGCGGCGCTGGATCGCTCGGCCGGCGCGGGCGGGGGCCGGGGGGCATGGCGCGGGGCGGGGGGGGCGGGTTGGGAGGCGGGGGCGGGAGGGGCGAGGCGGGCGGGGAGGGCGAGGCGGGGGCGGGGAGGGGCGTGGCGCGGGGCGGAGCGGGATGGGGCGGAGCGGGGATGGGCGGGGCGGAGCGGGGGCGTGGCAAGGAGCGGGGTGGGGAGGGGGGGGGGGGGCGGGGAGGGGGAGGGGGTGAAGGAGGAAGACGGCCGACGTGAGAGTGGAGCTCCAAAGGCGAAGGGAGAAGGGTTGGAGACGGCCGCCTCGCCGTTCGGAGGGATAAGGAAGGAGGAGTGACACTGAAAGCAGAGCAGAGGAAAGGGGATGTGGGTGGAGACAGGGTCGCAGACAGGGTCGGAGACGGGTCGGAGACGGGGTGAGGCGTGAGTGGCGAAGGGGGCGGCGTGAAATGAGCATCAAGGTTATGGAGTCAAGGGTGGGTTATGCGGCTTGTTCGTTTTGGAAGGTGATGGGTTGTGAGTTCGACGCTGGCTTTGACGCTGGGTTCGGCTGCGTGTTTTGTGGTGGGTTCGGCGGTCGGGGACGGGCGGGACAGAATTGGGGTAGAGTCAGGGTTGGAGACGGGGAAAGGAATAAGGAGAGGATCGGGGCGGATCAGGATTAGGGTCAAGTCGGGGGTGATGATGGTGATGGCGACGGTGAAAATGACCGTGTTGGTGATGGGGTGGAGTTCGGGTCGAGGGTGAAGGCTAGCTTTTGGATGAGGCAGGAACATGCTAGAAAACGAGGTCGTAGCCAGAGACATGGTCGGAATCACAATCGGCGGGTGAGGATTGGGAGCCGGTCGACGCCGATATCAGTGACGATGACAGCGAGTTGACGGTGATAGTGAAAGTATGGTGTGACTGACTGTAACGGGATCACAGACAGAATCTATGACAGGGTCGGAGAGTGTATTGGAGAAGGGGATGGAGCGGGGTTGCACACGAGGTCGCCATCAGGATCGTGGCGGGAAAGGGGTAGACATGGATGGGGTCAGGGTCAAGAATGAGGGGCGCTTGAGAATACGATTCAGGAACGACCGCGGGTGCAGAAAGGAGGCGGTTGTCATACGCGGCTGCACATGGCCAAGAGGTCAATGTACGAATAAATTTTTAAAAAAGAAAGAGGCGGGGAAAAAATCGAAGGCGCGCCGGGGTGGGTGAACGCGGACAGAGCGAAGTCTGCATGCAGGTGGGGATAAGTCGTGAACTGGGACGAATGAATGGGAGCGATTGCGAAGAGACTGGGTGCGGGTAAATTGGGGCGTGAGTGAGAGGTGGAGGAAGCATGCATGGCGAAGGGGGGCGGTGTGAAATGATGCATCAGGGTTGTGAAGTCAAGGGTGGGTTATGCGGCAGATTCGTTTTGGAAGATGTTGGGCAGTGAGTTCGGTGCTGGTATTGACGCTGGGTCGGTAGTATGTTTTTGTGGTGGGTTCGGCGGTGGGTTTGACGGTGAGTTCCGCGGTGGGTTCGGCGGTGGGTTCGGCGGTGGGTTCGGCGGTGGGTTCGGCGGTGGGTTCGCGCTGAGTTCGGCGCTGGGTTCGGGCGTGAGTTCGGGCGTGAGTTGGGGCGTGAGTTCGGGCGTGAGTTTGGGCGTGAGTTCGGCGTGAGTTCGGGCGTGAGTTTCGGGCGTGAGTTCGGGCGTGAGTTTGGGCTTGAGTTCGGGCGTGAGTTCGGGCGCGAGATCGGGCGTGAGATCGGGCGTGAGTTCGGGCGTGAGTTCGGCTATGCGTTTGGCCATAAGCTCAGCCATGAGTTCGGCCATAAGCTCAGCCATGAGTTCGGCCGTAAGTTCGGCCGTGAGTTCGGCGGTGGTTCTAGCAGTGCGTTTGGAGGTGGGCTCGGCAGGCGGGTTCGGCGTTTGGGCCGGTGAGTCAGAGGTAGGATTTGGGGAAGTGTTCCGAGGCAGGCTCGCTGCTTTCAGGCGGGGCGGGGCGGGCGCGTGGGTGGGCGTGTGGGCTGGCGCGGGGCGGGGGGACGGGGCCGCAGGGTCAGGTGTAGGCCGCCGCCCGGTCGCGGGATTAAGCGTGCGAACGCCCCCTGAGCTACGCGATGCGCCGGTAGGCTCAGGCCACCGGATACGGTCGCCGGCAGGTGCTTCTTGGCTTTACGGGCTTCTCCTGATCTCTTATCTCCCTCTTTCTTCCCCCTTCTTTGTTAGTTATAGTGGTTAGTGCCATTCCATTTGCTCAATAGCTCTGTTGGCATGCGGCTTTCGTTCTTAAAGTCTATGAATGATTTTTTTTTGTCTTTTAAAGTTAAAAGTAGTTAAGTTCTCTTTCGAATGGACTTCTTACTACATTCTTTTTTCTTAATTTCAATTTAATTTCTTTTTCACATTTCACTTCCTGTTTCCGAGTTCCCAGTTTTCTGTTTCTAGTTTAATTCTTGTTTTAGTCATCCTCTACTTAGATTAAGAGGATGTATTGCAACTGTCTAGGGTGTCAAGACCGTATTTGTTGAATTATGACAGCTGATTCAGTCACTGAACGTTTTAAAACAATATTCATTACCACGTTTCAATACCTTTTAACTTGAAGTTACTTTTATAGTAATTCTCAAAATTTTAATCACACGTGGAATTTTCAGTGTGAACGTGTTTAGATTAAATATCTATTTCTTCAATTCTTTCAGAATTGAAGTTTAAAATTACCCTTATTGGCAATCCAGGTAAATAAAATACTCGATAGAAATTTAATTTTAAAATTGCTATTACTTTATACTGATTCTTACGTATACATGTTTGTTTATATTGATTTCTTTGTATAATTTTCTTGTGCACCTCCTAAACACGTAAAGCGAATCAACTCTTCTGTGATGGCCATTTAGGTCATTTAGGCCAGTACAGGGTAAAGCGAATACCCTGTACTGACCATTTAGGAGATGAGGCAATGTGTTATACAGAACACTTATACTTCATAGACGTTGTCTCATCGTTTCTGTTGTATGGTCAAGAAAAAAAAATATTTGAGGGTATCTTAAGAATAACTGGCAACTACTGGAGTGTAGTCGGAATAAGATAATGCAATATGTCTTGATAGCCTTTGTAAGTCATATGACTTCGAAATAAATCTTTAGTGAAGAACTTCCACTGAATGAGATGTGCTAGTTATGTTACGTGCAAACGTGTTACATGCAGATCCCTATAATTGGGATAAAATGTGGGCATTAATAAATGACGAAGATTACCAGTAGTTGTCACCATTGTGGGCGTACAATACGATAATGAGAGTTGAAGTCAGGATAGGTGCAGGATAAAATATAATTTAGGCGAGCCTTGAATGTTCACTTGATTTTTCCTTTTTTGAAAAAATTAAAATAAGGAAAAACTTCATATTTTTTAACCATAGAACATGTAGACTATTCTTGAATTACGAGCCAAATGCCTAATCCATTTAATTTATCATAAATGTATCATTAATAACTCGATTATTTGTTTTATCTTTCGTAAAATTTTTGTTACCGTGTTTTTCCAATAAATTTTGTTTGTAAGAAGAACACACTTTTGGTAGATTAAATTATAACACCAGACCCATTTCTTATTTAATATCAAAATACGTTTCACTTTCGTAGGTCGACAGATTACTTGAATTTGATTTAATTATAGGAACATGACACAATAAATGGAATACAGTTTTCTGACACAGAAGTTGAATCATTTTTTTTCTGTTCAAAAACGCGTCAGCGACCTATAATTTTTTTCAGGAGAATGCAAGAGCCATTTCAAGATAGCTAGAGCGTTGATTGAGCAGTTCAATGCCAAAATATTTACGTACCACTTCGTCAGTCCTCGCGTCGAATGCTTGGATCCGATTCGCAGAAATTGTATACGTTCCTGGAACGAGCTAGCAAGAACGCTGTCAATACTGCGGTGTAACACAGTTCTGCAATACTACGATTTACCTTGAAACTGACGGATTGAATCGGGAAACAGGAAGGGCTACGAGCAAACTGTCGCATCGTTTCCAATGCTGAATGGAAATGAACAGGCCCTGGAAGTCGCGGAAGATGATGTACCACACTACATGTTAACGAAAAGCTTTTCTGCTGCTGGGAGCCATGATCAAGAAAGTAATGGTAAAAGCCAATGCGGACATTTCAGGTAATTCATTGTTTTGAAATTGAAAATAATTGAAGTAGTCAACGCGATATAGTGTATGCAACATTGTAAGAAAATAATTTTTCCTTTTTGGGCCTACAGCAACATTGCGCCCAGCCCTTGAATTTATTACTAGAACCCAACTTTGAACGGTCAGCCCATGAACTGTGCATTGTAGCATTATTATTGTTACTGATTAAACATTCTAATATTATTATCCGTTTATCGAAAACTTAAATAGCTCATAAAATCAAACATGAATTTATTTTGATACATTTTTCATGTATTTTAATAATGCTCGTTTTCTGATCACAAGTGACATTGAGTGAGGACAGTCAGAACAGTCCCTACCTAAAAAAATGGTGTGAAGCGAATGAACAAAGGTTGGAAAGGCCAATTTTTATTGAATATGGCTCAAAAACATAACTCTGACACCACGTGTAATGTAGTCTAGGAATGCGATGTTTTCGATGATCGATGTCGATGTTTTCAAAACATCATGTTTCTATAAAAGCATCGATGTTTTAAACATCGGTATATTGAATCGATGTTTTTTAAACATCGATGTTTTTAAACATCGATATTTTGTGCTTGATGTTTTTATGTTTCATTTATAGATAAAGAATTTTCATAAACACAATTTTGTAAAATAAAAATAAAATCTGAAATAAATAATATAAAAATATAAAATTATATAAAAATAATATAAAAATATAAAAATCTGAAATAATAATTGACTTTGTTCTATGTTCACTATACCTCGCCCATGATGATCCTGATGATCGTTTAAAAACGTCAATGGTATTTAGTCGTATTTTTAACATCGATGTATTAATTTTAAACATCGACGTTTTGTTGTCGATGTCGCATCACTAATGTAGACTATCGAACCCTCGCTGAAGCTGCAATCTAGGTTTTGTGTGCCGCGCACATCGCGTGACGTAACCCTGGCTTCTTCCAGAGGAAATTGGATTCGTTGGGCGAAATGAGCGGACGACGTCGGGGCGGGGCGGTTCGGCGACGCGCCCATCCGACGCGCAGCGCCCGCCGCCGGGCCGCCGCCGCCGTGACAGGCGCAGACGCGCGCAGCGACTGCCGGCGACAGGCGGCGCGCAGTGGGCCCAACCCTCGCGCCACATCGACAACAAAACATCGATGTTTCTACTCATCGATTCTCAAAATTGCAACATCGATGTTCATGTTGCTTGATGGTACGGCGGTTAGCGTATCTGATTGTTATAACCAATTTCGTGGGTTAAAACCCGATAGATAGTCCGTGGATTTCAAGGGAGAAAAAAATACTTCGGACGCCTTCCTTCGGAGAGGAAGTAAAGCCGGCTGTCCCATGTCGTAGATTTACTGCCTGTCAAAGGTTTTCAAGACTAAAAGAAGTCTCTGAGCTTAATTCAAACTGCGTCCCTTCGTGGCCCAAGTAATACCTTCCTTCTCCGCGAGATGGTGAAAGAAGCGTAGCGAAATTTGCGTGGTCAGACGGAAGAGTAGGCCTGACGGCCTGAGTCCTCACAAGTAAATAAGGTTACATTGAATTGAATTAATAAAGCCTCCACTGGTTTAGTTTTAAATCACCACTGAAGGTCAAGGGAGGATGTAATTTTTAAGTGGCCAAATTAATAATTTTTAATTGAAATTTAACTGACAAAATACAGTCCAAAATTCATCAGGACAATTACACAATTTCGATTATCTAATTCGACAAGTCAAAATAATAATGTATTGACGAAAACACGATTATTTTTATTTTGCACCTTTGACTACTTTGTCAAAAGAACATTCAATTTATAAATATCTGAAAATTATTATTCGTTGAAAAAGGATCAACCACATAAAAACATCGAACACATACATCGATATTAAAAATCTTCGCTTTCAAAAGAATCGATTTTATAAAAACATCGATCATCTTGAAAAACGACATCGTTCGTCTCTGCTTTGCTCCTTCTGATACAACCGACACCGTTTGGCAGCGAAAAGCCTAAATGCCACGCTGGGGAACATGGTCGAATTTTTAATTGAATCGAAAGCAATAGAAAGAGTCTTAATACTCCGCTTTAAATGTGGGGAAAATTCACGTTTGATCAGTTGGATCACGGTTGAGTGATCAGCAGATAGATACAATTTCAAAAATTAAATCGTAACTACGCTCCCGATTGGATAACCGTGTCCGAGCTGATCAATTATCAATTCATAGTGTTTATATTGGACAGCCGCCCTTACACGGGCCACTTGATGGCGCCACCGAGGGCCGAGTACGAGCCCCTTCATACACAGCCACTGCCGAGCGACTCTGATCGTGAGAAAGGAAGGATTAAATGAGTTACACACCGTGCGGGCGCCAGCGCCGCATGGCAGTCAACCTGTAGACAGCTCAACTAAATCCGTTGGTGCGTCCACGCGTCCGAGTTGGTGCGGACGTTGCCATTTAAACCCGTGTTTTTGGAGAGCGATGGCGTTGACACGCGTCTACACGCTGGTGGCGGTAGTTTGCCCTCTAAGCGCCGCAGCAGTGCGGCTACGTCTCTAGAGTGAGCCCTCCATTTAAACCTACGTTCGAGTCCTGACGGCGGCAGGGTTTTCGGCACTAGCTTGTCAGCTAGGTCGAATTCAGTCGCTGCCTGGAGGAGAATTCGTGATAGTCTTTGACAAATGCGAACTAACCTCACAAAGGCAACTGGTATATGAAGTGAACAAACCTTCCTTGCTGGTTTCTCATGTGTTGCACGCCAGTGAAATTGTATTCCTAGTCAGAGAGAGATAATAATATTTACAAATCTTGGAAAATTTAAAAGCGAGTTACTTCTGCTTCAGAAGAAGTTTTTCTTGCATATTTTCAGAGGGGTAAATACAACGTTTATATATTTTCACATTTATAATATGTTTACTTCAAATATAATTTACATTTCATTCATGTTAAATTTTTTTGTTGTTTTCTATAGCGCGTGTAATTCCAAAATTCTTGTGAGCATATTTACCGATGCTGAAGTTGCGTGTGAAAGTCAATACTGATATTTTACTTTGTAACTTAATAGATTTTGTTATAAGTATAAATATAAGCCAAAAATCAATTTCGTTTTCAGAGAAGAAATAAACAAACTCTTGGCTGCGGCACCAAAAGACAAATATCCTCTTATGAAGGCAAATTGGGTGAATGAAATTGTGATATCAATTGTGTAATATTTGACTATTAGTAAAATATTGTTCTTGGACAGTTTAATTATGTGTACATTAAATATTTATCTCCAAGAGATGGTATGAACTACGTAAATATTTGTTCATAAACGTTGATTGAAGTACCATGTAATCTGTAATGTATTTTTTACGATATTTACTTTTTTCTTAGTTCTGATGAGTAGTGAAGTTTTGTGTCTGTTTTGTCTGGAGTTTTATTAGTATATTTCATTAACTAACAAAAAATCAAAATTATAGTGCCATTATGTCCATGAAACTAATAAATCAAATTAATCAAGCATTGTAACTAACATGGTAAATTGCGAAGGTTTTGTAGTAGTGCAAATGTGCTACATAAGTACGAGAATTATATCCCAAG
>JAHLJT010009436.1:33176102-33292874 GCA_031308135.1 Acheta domesticus
TCTGCAACGCAAATCAGAAGTCGGAAGTGGTTATTAATATCCAGGAACTATCTTCTAAATAGACATGGACAATGGTTGTTAATTTTCTGGTCCCCTCCCCAGAAAGTTGATCCAATTATGACGACCGGAAGCCTAAATCCCGACTGTTTTTCTCGTAGATCTCAAGTTACGGGAAAAATGTCCACAATATTGTCCACTCCATCAAGGATACTTGGTGTCACATAATCAGGATTATAAAAAAACAAAGGGATTGTCAGGATTGTAACAGGATTGTATCAGGATTGTAAAAAAGTTATTCATGATTTCCATAAACTAAGAACCAACAAAACCTCAATCGCAAAGATCAAGTGACACCCTTCTCGAATCAGAACTGAACACACCGCTCACATCTGTTAAATTCCACAGCTCCCCTTAAAATGTGAATCATGCAACGAACTGTCAATTGTCCATATCCTTCAGTCATGTAGAAAATATATCCAATCAATCCTACAGACTGATAAACTTGAAAATATTTTATACTCCAGTAACTTCCAAGAAAAAATATTAACATTATGTAAATTATTAAAAGTGTATGATATAAGTATGTCATTTTCAAATTACTGTTTCACTCTTGTTTAAATTGTATTTTCACTATGTTATCCAATTCTGTATTAATTATAGTATTACTCATATATTTGCAGTCGCTTATAACCTTGTTGTTGATTGCAACTTTAAATAAAATAAATTTAAAAAAAACAAGAATACGACGAAAACATACGCGGTGGGATGTAAAAAAGAAGGTAAACTGAAATGAAGAAGAATTTGCGGGCTTGGAGTTCCTTCAGGTGGTTCGCTGACCTGTAGTTGGGAATTTTGTAATGTGTAGGTTATACATGATTTTCTTACCTTGTCCCTTATAGCGGATGCGTACATATTTTAAAAATGATGTTGTATCTAAGTTCTAAATTAAAGAGTGTTGAAACACAATTCATTTTCCTGCCTCGTCTATCCTTCGTCATAGGCACAGGATGATGTATCGATTGAAGGACTTTTATATCATTTATGATTCACCACAAAACCACAAAATTAGGTTAATTTATGTGGCTTGTGTCATCACTTTTTTTTTTCTAAGTTCCTTCAGAATATTTTTAGAAGGATCCCGCTGAAGATTAGAGAAATGAATTTGTCTGGTCATGGGGAATCAAATTATCTATTGGTCATTTCAATAGATGCTTTACCTTTCGATGAGTTTTAGATGTTTATAACGCTCCAAAAATTCCCTCTTCAAAAATTATCGTAGAATGTTTTAGACACTTTCAGGAACAAGTGGTCAGTTTCCTATCGACGAGACTGCGTTGCTTCGAATGGGAGACTCAAGGAGATCTAAGGAACGGACACTTGAACTCATAGACGAAGATGTACACACACACACATACACACATGCAGGTAATCCAATAACCACACATAAAATTGCATCTCTCAGGATGGTCTAAAGTTTTGCTTAGTCGAATACAGACATAGATGCACCACATACACAACACCACACAACACAACTCATACACATATATACTCGCAGACACGCAGGTAACCCAATTACTAGACAAAAAATGATATCACACAGGATAGTCGTAATTTTGGCATGGTTGAAATTTCTTCTTTCTTCTTCTAATAGCATTTAAAATGTAGAAAATAGAGGAATATAAATGTTCTGAGCAATTGAACAATATTAACACAATAGTTTGCATGTTAATTTTTAAAATATATTTTTGGCTTAATTTTGGTTTCTTCATGTTTTGGTTGTAATTTGTTTTCCAACCTGACGAAACTTGGTTATTAACTTTAAACTTATTTGTTGACTTAATGATTTAAAATGAAACAAGTACACTCAGTAAAGTGGAGAGAAACATATTTACTATTTTTTATAGTATATTATTCATTCCATGAATTTAAAGTCCTGTCGAAATTAAGACTAAAAGAAGTGCACATTTCAAGATTGATCGCTGAACACTTTTATGTCTGCCATTTATTACATTAAATATATAATTATATAATTCTTTTTTGCAGCTTGTAACCCATGCTTTTCTTTAGTGGATGAACTAGAATAGTTAAGTGTCACTAAAAATGTCAGTTATATGAAGTGAAATCTCCAGAACAAATTTATTAACAATTATTTTTCTCAAATAATAAAATCCTGACTCTTTAGTCAGGATTTCACAGTACTGTACCATTCTAGATCATTCATTTGAATACACCAATTGTGATTAATTTTAAAAAATTGTCAAATTATATCAATTTGTTGTCGAGGTATGATGACTGAAGTAAAAATCTGCATTTTGGTCAATTATTTATAAATAAATAGAGATTTTAAAAAAAATGATCTCAAAAACCATGAAGAAATCAATTGTACAAGAGAAAACATAATAGACACCAAAATTCTTGATTATTTTCCAGCTACCTTAAAGGATTTATTGAGAAGTACATTTTATGAATGCTGGAAAATTCAGATACGGAAAATTCATAAAACTTAACAAGAAGTGTACGTTACATTTATGACATCCATCTAAATTGAAATATTTGTATCACACTAAATTGACTTATCGCGAACGGTTTGCGTCGTGGTCACTTACATGCATTCCGTTGCAGTTTTGGAACTTCGTCTCCTGGGTATAGGTCACAAGCACACTGTTTTCAGTTCCGCGCAAGCACTTTGCAAGCGGGAAATCACTTTTTTTCCCTCTACGCACTTGGATTGAGCGACAACACAGCCAGGTTTTCAATTGGTTCTCGTACCTCTCGCAAGCTCCTCTATTCAGGCCTTTGTTTCGCCGAAACAATACGCTGGAAACAGCGATATGGAACATTTCCCCAAAATTCAAACAGGTAATCAAAGGAAAATAACTCATCAGGGATGTTCTTTTCCCTCCCCTAAAAACGAAAAAAAAAAATTAGGTAACCTCGTTGTCACCGAAACATTGTGAATGCCGATTACAAATTACATATGAACCGCTTTGCCTGGGCTCAGTCCGCCACAATATATCAACGGTACTCTCGCATTAGCGGACACAGAGCAGATGCGAGCTCGGAACATATTCATGCCCTCGGTTTACATTACAAATTTTCGGATTAGCGTAATGCGTGGGTCAATACACCACCCACGTCGTGCTCCCTTGTATGGGCGGCCCCGGGGGATTCGCAAGTGACGCTCTCCAGGAGCCTGCACCCGAGAAGAAGAACGAAAGAAAAGCGACTCGGGGCGGGGATGGGGGGAGCGGCGGGGGCGGGGGGTAGCCGGCGGGTGCGGCGGGGGTAGCGGTGGGGCTTCGGGGGACGGGGGCGGCTGGGCGGCGGGGGCCGCAGGGCGGCGGTGCGGGGGCGGGGGAGCGGCGGGGGCGGCGGGGGCGGCGGCGGAAAACGGGAAGCGCGGGAGAGTCAACATACGGACCCACATTTCAGCGAGCTTTACGGAACGCATTTTATGAAATTACGACGCCGCCCGCGTCGTTGGGATTGCATAATTTTTACAATTTTCTGAACCGTATTAGGCGCACTTTCGCCGGGCGCGTTTATATCTGCGATTCTCCTTAAACTTGTAAAGGGGGGACTAACTCCCGGCAGAAAACGGCCGCATAAATGCGATTACTTGTCGCCGCGGGGCCTATGCCGCTAGTGTAGGGGGGAGGCATCAAGGAACATGAAGCGGGTATGGATGGACTTGGAAAGGCTTCGGCAAGTTGGGGCATGGAGGTGTGGGGTGTTGGAGGGGTTGAAGGGGAGCATGTTTGGGGTTTGAAGCAAACAATACGCTTGTATTGGGAGGGGCTAGATGGTTGTCGTGGAGAATATTAAGGTTTGAAGCAGAGTTTAAATGACGCTAGCTGGCGGACAGACAACAAGATGGCGAACAGTGTCGTGTATCTGGGGACAGCGGGGAAGATATGTTGTTGGACAGCGGTCTGTCCTTTCTCAAAGTCAATTGTCGTCTTGTTAATGGCGTAGCGCTGTGCAGAAGACAGCCCGTGTGCCTCGTAATCAGTGGCACTGCGTTTTAATTTCATTTTATATAGATTCCAAATAATCATAGTATCAAAAACGGATTACTTTTTATTTATGTTTCATTCGCACTTTCATTAACATTTCTATAACTGTTAACTGAATATTTTTGTTACAAATCGCAAAGAGGCAGGGGAGAAATATTTTCGACTTGTGGTTTGGGATGAAGAAAAGGAATATTTTTGGGCTGTAGCCCCTTCACATTAGAATAATGAATCTCTGAGGCAAACTGTAGTAATACACAAAATGAACATTTTAAATCCCTAATGTGGATTGTAGTTCATTGAAAAGAGAAATTCTTGTCAATGAGATGAGGTTGTTAGCATACACACCAATTATTATACCGTTATACCAATTATTTGCGTACAGTTTAATAATAAATCACATTTTTATACGTTTCTCTATGTTATTTTTTTAAACATTTAGTATTAAATATTTTTTAAAGAAATATCCGGGGCCCCTGAACATTAGGGATCCGGGCCCTTCGGGGCCGTGCGTTAACACGGCACTGGTCAGTAGGCAAGCGGCACCAACGGCAAGATTAGCAGGCTGGCATGCGGAAAAGGTCGCGGTAGGCACGAGCCACAAAGAATAATGGCTTATGCGAAAAAATAAAATGTGCCATAAAGCGACATTAGGGAATAAGAAAAGCAATGCAGATGTATTTGCATAATTCAGTGTAATGTAGGAATGGGCGAGTTAAACATTCCGTTCGAAGAATGAAAAATGTTTGGAAGAAATAGGAGAAACTGAAAGTACAAGTTAAATAAAACAACAATTAGGAATGCAGAATTGGTAAAGGAAAAGGAACAAGTTGATGGTAATAAAGCGCACGGCAGTAAAGAATGATAAAAATAAAATAAAATAAAAAATATCGCGAAATTGGAGGTAGAAACGCCTACATAATAATAAATCCGTATAGTATCAATAAATCCGATGGCAAAATTGACTTATCGTGTACATGAAAAACTTCACTGGTACTTTGTCTAAGAAAGATGAAAGAATATTTAGTGTTAGTTAACACACCCTCCATTAAGTTTGAAGAAGCAAAATAGATATTTAATAAGTTTTATTTTTTATATAAAGACACATTAAATTAGATCAAAGCCTATAATACAGAACAATGCCTCCAATTATATATTATTCACGTTGTCTTCGTAAATGTATTTTAATAAACAACGTATTGGTTTAAATACGTATTCATTGCCCCTCCGTTTTTACCTAGTGGACATATTTTTCATTATATACATATTTGGGGCTTACAAAAAGTAAAAATTATTTCATAATGAATCGAGTTCTAAACAAAACAACATGACATTTCGATTACATAACTGATCATAAAATGAATCGCATTATTTAAAATGTATAATTTTCTTTTATCGCGTTCACATTTTATATACTTCAAAAATAATAATTACATCATAGTTTAATGAAATGTATAGAAAATTAATGACATATCTGAACAATGCATATCGTTAATAAAACATTGAACAGCAAAGCAAAGCCAAGTATTTCGCTTCAAACGTACACACAATAGTCACCATTAAATTAGATCAAAGTTTCACAAAAAAGGGTATAGAAGCAGAATTATTCTAATATGAAATACATAATTATTTAATTTTTAACATATTTTGTATCTTACGTTTCAAATTAAGTATCCTCAATGAACTTCCCATTTAATGTGTTGGCTAAAAGAAGAAAACCCTAAATGAGCCGTTGAGAGCAAAAGTGGTGTAAGTGAAAGTTTGGAAGATTTGAGTTTGAGGCACTGGTAGATGGTTTGAACATTGTTCAATCACGGGCTAAAATGGAGAGAGTCAAACTTCAATATTTGATAGCTAGAGGCCAGCACAATATATTTCATAGCTAGGGGCCAGTGCAATTGTGCTGTTAGTCACGGGTGGGACAAAACAAGAACTTCCAGGGGTGGAGACGCTTAAAAGTTAAAAAAAGAGTGAACAAAGTGGGAACAAAGAAAACAAAATATTTCCGTCTGACAGCATCAGCTACTATTGACATTAACCCGTCGATGCACTTAAGGGGTCTCGGAGGCCCCTTGACTTCTTCTCATCGCTGTAACTCTGTTGTGTTTTGCTTATGGCTACTAATATTTCTTGACATCTTAAAACAATCATTTTTGTTACTAATACTACAAGGAGAAGAGACGGAAACAAATCGGTTTTTATAAATCTAGCTTTTTCTGTAGGTAGTCGCACTTTCCACTTAAGGGGCCTGAAAGGCCCCCTATTTGTTCTGTGGCTTCGTTGAAAATATTTCTATAAAAAATGTTGCAAGATCGACAATGGACTACGACAATGAAATTCCTTTATACTTTCACTTTTCGACACTATCTTTTTTGAGTTAACAGATCTTCAATACAAAATTTAGTTTTGTATCTGTCACAAGTGTGAATACGTTCTCTAAATTGTGCGGGAAGTAGCGACCTTCAAACATTAATCTCACTTCAATGAATACGTGCGAAAAATTGTATTGAAAAGAGCTTGATTGTATAGAAGGGATTTGCTTTTGAGTAAAAGAAGCGATCCGTTTTTCACAGCAACAATGAATATTCGTATTTTCGAAAACTTTCGAATGTGCATGCACTTTGATGACAAACGAAAGGCGGTGATCTTTCAGTACGTATATGAGGAATAAACCTGACAAATATGGCATAAAAATATTCTGGTGTTGTGATATGGAGAACGGATGTGCATTCAACAGCAGTGTATATTTTGGTAGGCAAAAGGCTGAGCCCTTGGTGAAAGATTTGGCTGCAAATGTGAAAGAACGGGCCCAACCCTTGAGGAAAGGAGGATACAACATTTCTGTGGATATTTTTTTACGTTCTTACTCGGAGAGTTCCTGTTACAAAAAAACTTACACTGCTAAGAATTTCATGTCAAAACACAAAAGAGATTTCAAATGAGCTGAAAACATAAAAAACAATTTTTTTACACTTGTCTGCTAATACTAATAATTTTTCTGTATCTTCCAAAGCAAAAGGAAATATATTTATTTACACGTCCATACATCACAATCAGCAATTTATTAACCTTGAAAAGATGAAACCATAAATGATCGTATATAATAAACAAAGATTGGAGTAGATGTGATGGATCAGATGGTTGATGACTAGTATACGTCAAGACCTCAAACATGCCGATGACCAATGCATCTCTCGTACAATGTAAATGATATTGCAGCACCGATGCAATATCTATACACCAAGATGCCCAAAAACTAGAACGAAAATGTCACTTACTGGCGATAGATTTTCCTAAATGAACTACCGAAAAACTTTCAAAACGAAACAAAATCAATTATTAACAATCCTAAAACACAGAAAAGAACATTGAACTGCTTAAATGTTTTCGAAATTCACAAAAGTGTATCCATAGGAGCCAGCATAGAATTTCCACAAGTACACGGCAAAGATTAGTGATTTTTTAAATTAAATATTAATAAAAATGTAAAGAAATATTTCGGATTATTACTATTTATATATAATTTCCTGTTCTTATTGATGGCCGCACAAAATGGGCTGAAAGAGTGTGTTTGTACAAAATGTGAAAGAAATTTTTGAGGAGAACACTAAATATGTTATTAGTTGGAATAATTGCAAATAAAAATTACATAATAATCAGTCTTACTGTTGTAAATTACGTGAAGAATAAATGACCGTTATCATTAATTCTATTAAAAATTACCTCACTTTTTCCGTTGTGCGTTGTAAATTTAGAAGGGGGGCCTCTGAGGCCCCTTAAGTGTTTAAGTGTAATATTCTTCATCGGTGCATCGACGGGTTAATGTAACATAGGAATACATAATATGATGAATTGTTCACTTGAATTAAAATAAAATGAAAGGTAATAAGGCTGTCTAAAAAATAGTGCATGGTGAACGTGGAAATAATGATTTAGCAACGTGATTAAGTAAAATGACAACTTCGCCACTCGTTTTTAAATAATTATTTAGACAGCCACTAGTAAAAGTAGATATCTTTCATCGCATATAAAGCGTGCTAAAAATTCAATTTCGAGCACTAATGCTTAAAGGTTCAGACAAAAGGGTTTGACTGCAACAAAGAAAACACAATACTTCCATCCGACCGTATCAGCTACTGCTGACCTTGACGAAACTTAGTGCATATTTAAGTAATTTGCATACTTGCATTAAAATAAAATAAATGCTGTCTAAAAGAATGTGTATGACACACGTGATAAAACTGATTTTATTTTGTTCAAAGGATAGCACAATTCGGCCTGTCTGTCTCGTGCTGGAACCTTTCCTAAGCCAATGAAGCTACCTATATGACATTCCACTTCTACCGTTGAACTATTTCGCGTTTTTTGGATGACAATATAAGAGAACAGTAAATTATGTCCATATGATGTTCTTAGTGCTTTTTCTATGCTTCCTTTGTAAACGAATAAAATATCAATATTTCTTTAAAAAATACACTTCATAAGCATTTCACATTACTGGCTTTTCTCGAGTCTACCATATAACCTAAATGTTAGAATAAAAAAACTGGACTTATGTTGGAAGAACGGGACACACCAAATAGCAATTATAGTTGAAACGCATTGAAAAACCCTTGAAGTTGTGCTTACACTAAAAAGTTAACTGGTACCTGTGTACCCTGGATAACAATCGATTAACCGCGGACCAGACAGCTCAACGTTCTTCAGCGTTCAATTTGGTGTCGCCGCGCGTTCGCTATGTGTGAGAGTTGGTAGCCTTGGAGCTCAATTTTTCCACAGTCATCACCGCCAATTGCGTGGCATCACTTCATTGTTGCTTCATCACAGTCACACTTTCATCCTCCCATCATCTCATTAACTCGTTGACGGGCTATAGGTTTCTGGTTGTTGGTTTGTTAGCTAGTTTGGTGGTTAGTTGCCTGACTAGGAGGAGGTGAGAGAGGGAGGGATAGGAATACAAGAAGCTTTCTCTATTCCTCTCAAGATAATCTCCGTCTTCCAGGTGTTTCACTGCAATGTCTATTTACTGTACCAATTATTGATAATTTGACGAACATTATAATCGACATGTGTAGCCACACGAATTAAAAGTAAATTTAAAAATTGAATGCAGTGTTAATGATGTGTTACCTCCAAAATGCAATTACTTAAAAAAGTATTTTTCTCTACTTACTTTTTTTATAACAATTGATTTCGCCATTATATGTATTTCAAAGGAATGTTGTAAAGGAAGATGGACGGGAGAAAAGGAATGGAGAAGGGAAAGTGGGAAAAGCTGATACGAAGAGAATTTGGGAGGAAGAGTTGGAATGAGGACGAAGCAAAAGCCACGTCCAAAACCCCCACCCTCATCCGTTCTCGCCAGCGGCGCTGGGGCTTCGTGTCTGCGCGTAAACAAATAACCTTATAATGGGAAGTGAACATGAACACCGCCGAGAACATAAACACCATCCTAATGGACAAGGATACACAAAGAGAAGAAACGAGAAGACATTCCGCAGGGAGCGTTGCTCCTCTGGCGTCGATGGCGGTAAACATCATTTCACCGGCGGCGGCGGCGACTCCGGCGGCGGCTGGCGCTGGGAGGAGAGGAAACACGAGGAGCTGCCTCGAAAAGAGCCACAGGCCCTCGCCTGTTGATTTTCTTCCCAGTGGACGCTCCGCCATCGCGTAGCGAACACGACGGTGCACCACTAACAGGAAATGTATTCCGTATTTTGCATCGTTCATATTCGTTCCATTAATTATCTAACATTCACGATTCAATTACATAAATTTACGAAATTGCAATAATTTATACGACAAGACAAATAAAACAGAATTTGTTTAATTCGTTGAAGGCATGAAGATCTTCTTGCATCTTATGTAACGGCTGTTTTAGAGTATAAATGATTTCGAACTTTTTTATTGGGAAAATATTTAAAACATTGATTAAATCATTGATGATAGTATGTATTGAAACGCGTTTCTATGTACCTAAAAGTCAAATCACGCGGGTACGCTAGCAGAAAAATCTACGAACTGAGTGAATGAGGCGATCCCGTCTTGATTTTCTTTCCAGTGGACGCTCCGCCATCGCGAGGCAAACACGACGGTGCGCGACTAACAGGAAATGTAATCTGTATTTTGCATCGTTTGCCAACTTTTGCGGGTTCATACTCGTTTCATTAATTATCTAATATTCAATTATATAAGTTTGTAAAATTGATTCAGAATATTGGTTTTGTGGTGAAATGTCTTTGGCATTTAAAATTAAATGATCACAGGTGTTTCATTGCCAACAATGCTATTTTTTCAAGACCAGCTTTCGATGGTTTAGCCATCATCAGTTTCTGCTGTCTGCTGCTGTCTGCTCAGCTTTCTGCTGTCACCAGAAACTGATGATGATGATGATGATGATGGCTAAGCCATCGAAAGCTGCTCTTGAAATAAATAGCATTGTTGGCAATGACAACATCTGTGATCATTTAATTGTAAAATTGCAATAATTTATGCGACAAAACAATTGAAACAGATTTTTTTTAATTTGTTGAAGTCATGAAGATCTTCTGGCATTTTATGTCAATGGCTTTTTTAGTGTATAAATGACTTCGAACACAACGAACACGCTTTTATTGTGGAAACATTTAAAACATTGATACCATAATGATGGTATATATTGCAAAGCGTTTCTACGTATCCGAATGTCAAATCGCTCGGGTACCCTAGAAGAACAATCTGCGAATTGAGTGAACCAGGCGATCCCCTGTTGAATTCCTTCCCAAGTGCATTCCGCCATCGTGTAGCAAACACGACGCTGGGCCACTAACAGGAAACTTTTGCGAGTTCATACTCGTTACATTAATTATCTAATATTCATGATTCAATTAAATAAGTTTATGAAATTGCAGTTACACGACAAGCCAATAAAAACAGATTTTTTAAAATTTGTTGAATTCATGAAGATATTCTTGCATTTTATGTCAATGTCTTTTTTAGTGTATACATGACTTCGAACACATCGAACACACTTTTATTGGGAAAACATTTTTGAAAAATTGATTACATCATTAATGATAGTATATATTGAAACGCAACACGTTTATACGTACTCAAAAGTCAAATCGCGCGGGTACACTAGAAGAACAATCTACGAACTGAGTGAACGAGTTACAGAAGAACGGTTCAAGGGCGACCGAGTGAACGCGAGGGAGAAGGCAGTTGGTCCGTGGCTGCCAGTGATAACGGCTCTGGAAATGGCGGTGAGAGCAGAATGGAAATTGGGACTGGGAAAATACGACACCATCGAGTAATAGACTGTGATGGAAACGAAGTTGATTGACGAAAGTAGGCGGCAAGAGCGTCGCGTGTGGTAGAGAACTGCAAGTAGTAACTGTATTTTCGTGGTTTGACTAAAATAACAGTGTAACATGTGGACATGTGCATCGTGTAGCGAGTGCGGCGTGATAGAGTGAAAGTTGAAATAACCCAGTGATTATGTTCTTAGGACGCAACATAAAGTGATGGAAGTAATGGTTATGTATTAGGTGAAGTAAGGAAGTGAAAAACAGTGACTGTGTGATCGTATCCTGGTGGAAGTAACTGTATAATACATGGACATGAGCATAGGGCCGCGGGCACGGGACGAATAATTACTATCTAAAACAGTGACAGTAGCAAAATGAATTCAAGAAGGTAGCGGGAGGAGTGACAACAAAGTTGTGTTGAGACCGAATGCTCGAATGCTGAGACCGAAAGTGGAGAATGCAAAACATAATATGCGCGAGTGACAGGAAAAACGGAGACAATATACGGCACGCATGAATGATTACTGCAACAATTACCGCACGCGAATAGACATTACCGATTGCTCGTGAAACGTATTGTGCGCGATAGTCGGGGCAGCAGCAAGACGTGATTGCAGTGTCAGCCAGCGACGCGCCCTGGACGGGTAGAGGCCCAAGGTCAGCGAACGGCGGTGGAGGGCGCGCCGGGCAGCTCGCAGTCAACGGCGCCGCCGGTGCATCGACGCAGCGGGATCGTGCTGACCTTGTAAGACAAGTCACAAACAGATTTTCAGTCATTTCAATGAGGTGGGGAAAAGCGTCCGGGGAGCGTGAATGAATACAGGATAATTCAGTCCTCGTTGCTCACCCGGTGCTCACCCGGAGCTCACCCGGTGCTCACCCGGAGCTCACCCGGAGCTCACCCGGGGCTCACCCGGTGCTCACCCGGTGCTCACCCGGTGCTCACCCGGTGCTCACCCGGTGCTCACCCGGTGCTCACCCGGTGCTCACCCGGTGCTCACCCGGTGCTCACCCGGTGCTCACTCGGTGCTCACCCGGTGCTCACCCGGTGCTCACCCGGTGCTCACCCGGTGCTCACCCGGTGCTCACCCGGTGCTCACCCGGTGCTCACCCGGTGCTCACCCGGTGCTCACCCGGTGCTCACCCGGTGCTCACCCGGTGCTCACCCGGTGCTCACCGGTGCTCACCCGGTGCTCACCCGGTGCTCACCTGTTGCTCATGTGGGCAAAAGAAAATAGTGTGAATGTAATGGATGTTGAAAGTCAATTCTGCGCAAATGCTGCACCCACTGGAAATGGAAAGGTCGTAATCTGTCCGCATGAATTGTTCGCCAGGTGACGGAATGTGATGCGTTCACCAGGCGTGCTTTTTGTCTTGCGCTCGCGACCGGGGCTTAGCGGATAGTATTAATAACTGAGTTTAACAAAGAAGCGGCGGGCCTAAACGCGAGTTGAAGCCGTTCGTTCACTTGTCATAGCCTATGTTGCACGAGCACAAGAGCAAAGTCTAAAGTTTGACGATAATTATTTACAAAACTAAACGACAGAAGTATCCAATTTTGGCACATTTAGTCTGTACATTACATACCAGATTTGGCTCCGACGTTTTAGCAACGAGGACTGAATCATTCTGTATAGGTGTGATCGGTCAAAGTTACAGGCAGGGCCTTTTTACTCCCATACAACGTGGTGGGGACTATTACAGTGGCGCCCTCTCCTGCAGCACATTCTTACAGGAACTAAAACACAAACTGCTGCCAAAGATACTTCAAACGGGCGTGATTGCTGCGTAGGTTCGCGAGACGCAAGCAGGCGCGTCATGTTACAAAAGCTAGCATCGATGTTTGCGCTTTCTTCATCGGTTTGTCAGATGCATATATTACGAATAATTGAGCATTTAGAAGGCACTTTTCGCATTTATCAGATATCAGCCAATTTTGATGTGCGGAAGTTGGCGAGCCAAACCTGCAGCTGTACCCGGCAACACTAGCGCCTCCTACAGTACTACCCTTCAGCTTTGTCTCCGGTTTTGAAGGAGAGTTGCAAGGCCCTGGTTACATGGATGCAACGGTGTAGGGCGGAGGCGACGGTGAACGGTGGAGGGCGTCGGTGGCGGGCGGTGGGCTGTTGCGGACTGGCAGGCTCTCATATTTTGGGAGGCGAGCGCTGGCTAATGGAGCGGGACGGCGCGCGCCGACAAATAAGCGAATTCCCGTCGCCGGCGTCAGCGCCGCGAATGGGCCGCGTGTCATCGCCGCCGCCGCCCCCGCCGCCACCAGCACCACCACCAGCACCACCACCACTACCACCACTACTACCACCACCACTACTACCACCACTACTACCACCACCACTACTACCACCACCACTACTACCACCACCATCACCGCCGCCGCCGCCGACGACGACCGAGGGCGGCAACAGCCACGAATGCGTAGCAACGCGGGCGCGGATTTGCCTCGAGCTGCGTGGCGCTACCTCCCAGAATCCTTGCTCTCGCTTGTATACTGCATTTTGTGGGAAACGCCATATACTGCGATTCTTCTAACTTTGCTCCTGAAGGCCTATCTTCACGATGGAATATGGCACGGTATTTAGCGACATTGTCAGTTGTGCCGCCAGATATCGCATGATCGCGACCGTATGAAGCAGTGTTTGCGATCATGCGACTTCTACCATAATGACGAAAAAAGACGCGAAATGCCATGTGATATTCCATCGTGGCCATAGGGGCTTGAGGGACACAGAAAAATCGCAGTATGGAGCCACTATCGATGTTACTGCCCTGTCATTTATAAGTTGACGGTAATTTTAGTTTACATTTAAAAGGTTTTTGGTAACATTCAACAATTTGTATTGCTTTATGAATGTCGGTGCATACAAATGTGTTACATTAATCATGTCGATTTTTAATTAGAAGCATATGGACAAAAGTGTTTACAAGATATTTATCTCCCATTTACACATTCTCTCTTCTTAACGTTAACTCGAACGTAATACAGCAGTAATGTATGTACGAAACGAAGGTTAGAAGGGAAAAAAGATGATGTTCAGTTCAACAAAACATTTTACAATATGTTATAGCACAACAATATATAAAGTAACTTAATCTGTTTCTATGTAAGATTTGTCGTGTCTTATTTCAAATTAGTGTTTTGTTCGGCCAAATATATTGTATATTTATGTGATAATATGATACTATTTACTTTATTAAACTGGATTTATTCGTGATCTACCCAGGAAGTATTTCCACTGCCTCGTGGCTCTATTCAAACACCGCTGAGAATCACTGGCCAGAGGCAACGGTTTTCAAACCAGGAAAACAAATTGCACGGATTCCGCGAAAAGTGTTGAATATGAAAATTTAATTGAGTTTTAAAATAAAGCTACACCACTCGAACTCGTATTGTGAGGTAAAATGGAAGCAAACGAAATATATCACGTCATCGGGTTCCTGTAATTCAATTGCGACAGTGGGAGTCGTATGGCGTTTCCTCCAATTAAGAACGTATTTGCACCCATGCTGAAGGTTTCTAACGACATCCAATTATTATTTTTATTATATGGTTTTGTTTGTTAATGGTCAGAAAAAGCTTCGGGAATTTTTGTAGGAAAGTAAACAAGAAATGAAAAGATGTAGAGCTGAATATAATATATTGGTAAAAAAATACCCGATTTTTGCAGTGGTCGCTGCTTGCAAGTGGTCGCTGTAAAGAGTATCATACAGCATTGCTTTATTCATGGAAGAATTAGCTGAATGTTCAGCATAACAATGGATGATAAAGGAAAGGTTGTTTTCGGAGGACACATTAAAATTAAAGGTTACACGAGTTATGGGCAAGGAGACCCCGAGCAGAGATTGGTACCTCACATCCTAACATCTCCAGCAACGATCGCGAAGCATGTTGTTGTCAAGGTCGATGCCACGAGCCGGAGTCCGTGGCACTCACTATTGTAAAACGGCGGGATTACTAATAGTTTCCTCTCCCGACGCTAGGGGTGCAGAGAAGCTCGTGGCATGGCACTGTACCTCGAGGCGTGCCACTGCCACCAGTAGGAGACCTTGACACCTTTTGCCCTAGCAATTCCTGACGATAGAGCGACACAATATCGGATATCGTGGGATAGGTCCCGGGGTCAGATGTGATGTGATGAATTTCAGCGGCTTTTGAGCGCCTGTTGATATTGAGTGCGCGGGTCCGCTACTCTGATCGGCGACTTCCTTGAGGAGGATGCCAGAGTAGCGCGGTAATGGATCATGGATCAAGCACAATTTTGCCTTCTCATCCTTCTCCATCAATCTTCCCCAATATAGACTGGGAAATTGCAGAAGGGAAGAACGTTGCTTATCTTCCAATTGGCATTCGGTGGTGGGGAGAATCATCTCAAGAGGAACGAATAACTGTGATAATATTGATCCAAAGTATCCTTGGTATTTTAAACAATCATAGATAAAAACAGGAAGACATAAAAGGCGGACAACACAGGTTGTAATAAAAATCACTTTTAATTACGGTTCATTCTCAAACTGTGGGACACCCCGTAACGCCTTTTAGTGTCGCTGCTTCAGGCACTGTCTGTGAAGCAAGAATTATTTACTAGATTAAATATTGAAGTGAAACGTAAAAACATAATTAACAATTACCATTGAGTACAAAGTGCAACGAGGCTTTGAGGCTCACCTTGCTCCATAGCCACAAAAATTCCTTTATAAAAAGTTAAAGATAGTTAATAAGATATTATGCACATCTTATTATTAAGACCTGCGTTGTCTGCTTTTTATTAATTCCTGTTTTATCTACGATTGTCTATAATACCAAGGATACTTTGGACCAATAACTATTTGAACAATCTATAAACCACTCTGTTTTATAACTATAATAACTATAATATTATTATTATTATAATGGAACACCAATAATTTAAAATAAAAATCGTTCATATGTTGAAAAAAAAGTCATCTCATTTTTTTTCGGAAATGCGTCTGAATGAAAAATTCAGAAAAGTAGCATTAGAGATCTCAGAAAAATCTATAACTACATTTGATCGCATTTTCTTCTGTAAGATGATGTGGAAAAGACATGAAATATGACAATAATTAAGATATTATATTCGCATATGTATTTAATAGTTCGGCGTCTGAATCTCTAAATCTGAATCCCCTTATTAGGTAGGAATACTTTTCATTCCGAGATAAATTTTAGCTCTCAGGCTCCGTGTGTCAGAGAGCGATGAGGCAGCAGGAGGGAAATTTAAATCCTCCCCGACGACAGCGTTGCACGCACGCAACGAGCACAGAAACGTCGTGCAGATAACATTACAACCTGCAAGGCAGGCGGGCGGGCGGGCGGGCGGGCGGGCGGGCGGGCGGGCGGGCGGGCGGGCGGGCGGGCGGGCGGGCGGGCGGGCGGGCGGGCGGGCGGGCGGGCGGGCGGGCGGGCGGGCCGGCGCACGCCAACGCGGGCGCTGTGCTACCTCGGGCGGATGCGCGCACGGAATGAGCCGACAGCACAGCGGAGCGGGAGCGGGGTGGGGTGGGAGGCGAGCGGCGGCAGCGGGGGTGGAGGTATGGACGGAGGAGGAGGGAGGCTGGAGCGTGCGTGGGTGCAGAGAAGAGAGTGAATGGAAATCGGAGACGAGGATGAGGGTGGCAACAGTGGAGATGGAGAGGAGGACGGAAAGGTGTGGGCAGAAGCCAGGAATGTGGGGGTGTAGATGTGGGTTTGGAGGCGGGGATCGGAGGCGGGGATCGGAGGCGGGGATCGGAGGCGGGGATCGGAGGCGGGGATCGGAGGCGGGGATCGGAGGCGGGGATCGGAGGCGGGGATCGGAGGCGGGGATCGGAGGCGGGGATCGGAGGCGGAAATCTGAGGCGGGGATCGGAGGTGGGGATCGGTGGCTGGGATCGGGAGTGGGGATCGAGGGCGGGGATCGGGGTTGGGGATCGGGGACGTGGATCGCAGACGGGGAAGGATGAGCGAAGAGAGAGGCTAGGACATGGACGAAACCGGTAGAGCGCGTTGGCTTTCACGGGGACGGAAAGGGTA
This sequence comes from Acheta domesticus, assembly GCA_031308135.1. Lineage (NCBI taxonomy): Eukaryota > Metazoa > Arthropoda > Insecta > Orthoptera > Gryllidae > Acheta > Acheta domesticus. The sequence continues at coordinate 33,193,448 of JAHLJT010009436.1, forward strand.
CGAAATCAGAGCGCAGATGGGTAAAGAGGCGGGGATGCTGTCTGGGGCGGAGGCGAGTAAGAGCCAGGTACAGAAGCGTCCCCAGGCAGGGGTGCAGGGGGCAAATCTGTGGGACAGCACGGCTGGCAGGTGCGTGGGCGTGGGGCGTAGGCGGGGCGGGGCGGGGCGCCCAGTGCGGGCGAGGGCCGTTTGGGCCAAGTAAGCAGTGACGGCTTTTTACACGCGCGGCGCCGCGGTGCCGCCGCTAATCAGCGCCATTCGCAGGCGGCGCGGACGCCGCGCGCTGGCAGCCCCGCGCCACCGCCATTTTATCGCAACCCGGCGACCTGCCTCCCCCACACCCCACGGCCCCGCCCCCGCGTGTGCTCCCAAACAAGGCTCGACGCGCTCACGGGCTTCGCAGGACGAAAGGGAAAGCCACGATGGGAAAATAAATACGGCTGTTCGCGTTGGGTGACGGAGTCGTTAGAAATTGTACTACATTCTGCAGGCCTAATGCCCTTCAATCTCATCACTGATATGATATCGTAACATTATTATTATCATTGTTATTATTATTATTATTATTATTATTATTATTATTATTATTGCTGGTAATCAATATTTATTTTCTGTCTATATTTTTTTCAATTTTATCCGAATATATTGGTCATTTATTTAAACACAGAAAATTCTTTAGATAACTGTTTTATAACCATACATAGTAAAAGCAACGTTCCGAAATTGAATTATTTCCATCATCTTCTTTTGTATCTACCTAGCCATTGTATAAAATATTATATTTATTTGTTTTGATGCCTGAAGATGGATGATTTACAAATGATTGCGCAGAGTCGCGACTACTTTGAGGGATAGTGAGGCATTTTGTATGTCTGATCTATAGGAATGCGAGAGTTTTTTTCTCAGTAATAAGAAGAACAAGATTCAATTCTTGAAGGCAACTTGTGTTCCTTGGTCAGCAGGGAACGAGACAACGTTATGGGAGTCTTCCAGCGTTTGACTTTAGTAGAGAAAATGTTTTGAATGTATATTTGGAGAAAGAAAGTTATTGTACTCATTTCTTACAGTACAGAAATGGGTACTTAACGTAGTACTTGCACAAAAACGAATGCACCTCGGGCAAATTTTGAATTATTTTTGGACCCCGTCTTTAAGCAATAGCAATTTTTACCCTGTCTTTAAGCAATTTTTTAGACTCCGCTTTGGAAAATTCCTTGTAGAAAAACCTTCACATTTTTGCTCATGATGCAATACAGTTTTTTATATTAGTGTATATTAAGTATATTATGTAACATTGATGAAATGATGGGTACATGAGTGTAAAATGTATTATGGCACTAGGAAGGATAGTGAATATACCATGCTCTTCATACGAGTGTGTTAAGTCTTTGAGAGTCGTTCCACTACATCGAGATCCATACAGCACTACAACTAATAATAAGTTAAACCTTTGCATTGAACCGTTATGTTGCACCTGACATTCAGGATTCAACTAACGCTACCTAACGTACAGCCAATTAAAGTCCCAGCCAATCAGCTTAATGAGTGATACAGTGCCGATTGGAAGCTTTGATATAATTTTCTTCCGATTTTGTAAGACAGTCCAAGTCTTGTGCGAGTTAACCGTGATTTTTCCGCAGGTCGTCTCCGCAGTGCAAACATGATCGAACTAAAAACACTTAGTAAAACTTACTAAAACCTTGACCAATAATTAATTATGTCTCAAAGCTTTTATGTAAACTTCTCCGGAATAATGAGTTTACATCATTTTGGCAGTGAGCTGCAGCCATCCAATATGAGAATTATACGTTGAGAGCAGGAAGCTAACTAACTAATATTTAATTACATTACAACACGTGGTATAATTTTCTAAGTTTTTTCTTAAATATTTTCACGTACGTAGGAAAGAACGGTAAAAAAAGGAGTATTCTTTCCATTTTCAGCGCACTCTCTGCATTTTCGAAAATTGGAAAAAATTCGAAATAACAAATTCGAATTTCCCGTGCTTCGTTTAAGGCGCTTGTCCTTCTGTGAATGTAATTTGAAAGGTGCTTGGAAGCAGTTGGATACCCCGAAAAAACCCTTCTCATTGTTGGACATTGGTGTAACTGTATAAAGCTCCGTTTTAATAATAGCATTTTTGTTGATATTTGCAATATATCTAAACTAATATATAAAGACAGGACGTGCCTTGACTTACAGCGCGATAATCTCTGAATCTACTGAACCAATACTGACGAAACGTTTGTACTAGCTTCCTTTAAAGGTCTGGAGTACTAAAGGCTATGATTTACAACCATAAACCTTAACATATTCACAAAATAATTACTTTTCTTATATTTCGTACCTAATGTTCTAAGATGTAATGAGTAGAGAGAGGATTTCCATGCAAATGCGTGCTTTTATTTAAGCTTTGTAGAGGTTCGAAACTTCGTAATTATATCTTTCTTGTTTATTAATGATGACGAGAAAAAAACAAACTTCAGAAACGTCGCATAACGTATATTCTTCAAGAATAAAAAATGTTAAGGAAATATCAATGAGTTTTTTATATTAACTTAATAGTTATTGAATGTCGTTATTAAGAAAAGCCACATTTCTCAATATAATTATTAAAATAAAGGATGAGCAAAACTTATATATTTCAAACTTAAACAATTAATGTATAAACTATGTTCTTAATCATAGTTCAATGTTTTTAATCATCAATACGATCTTAACCACGCGACTCCATACATAATCGATAGTGAATAGAATCTTTAAAAAAAAAAGGAAAATTACTTTTAATATTATTTCAGCAAAAAAAATTTTCAATTTCCGTAATTTAATTGACTTAAATGTGAAAACGAATGCATAATTTTCGATTTGCCTGCTTAAAAAAGTGTCAGAATTACGAGTAATTTGCGTAAAAAACGAGTAGATTTAATGAATATAACGAGTGGAATAAATGGAAAATAATATTACATTTCTCTATCCATTTGCATGTTGTTGCTAGCGGTATCAAAAATGCTGATTTGCAAAAGTCATACGAATCCAAAATTGAATTGACAACGCCGCATCAGAACAGAAGGCGGCATCATCAACAGAAGGCGGTTCTGTTGGTCGCCGCTAGTTTGTTTTGTAATTGTAATTGTAATTGGATTTACGGCTAAAATACGCATTAGGCATCATTGTCACATTTATGTTACAAAGTAAATTCTCTAAGTTCAAGGACAGAAAGCTTTCTTTATTAATCATTTGAATTAAAAATTATACTATTTTTCGTGCTTCGTTGTTTAAGAATTCTTCAAATGGTAGCTGATGTAAGATAGACATTTTCACATTATAATATATAACATTAACAATATTGCAAGAAATATGTATTGCAGCACCACTAGTTACTATATGTAGTGAGAATTCAGTTCCCTATTATTTATGATTCTCCCCTTTACCTCAACTGAATTACTGGAGTTGAATTTTTGTGTACTTGTTTGAGCAACTATTGCTGTTATTACGATGTGTTTCTCTCCTAGTTCGCTGCTTTATATAGTTTCATTCCACATTCATTTTATTGAAACATAATTTTTTATGACGGAGTAACTTCGCCAAGTTGGTATTCTGTGACTTTCCTGAGAACAGGTGATAATCAAAAACTGGCAATGGGCGAGAGGTGTCATACGTTGTTCTTGTCACGCAATGTCCAAATTGCACCCCTCTTTACCAACAGTTTCCTACGAGGAAAGGAAACGGCTAATGTAGTAAAGCCCCTGTTACTTTTAATTTCCTCCTCATTTTTCCGCGGTCGAATTTCCTCGACACTAATTTCCTTCTCCTCTTTCAGCCACGTCAAAACGTCACACAACCCCCATGTGAAATTATCGCCGTGGAACTACCCCCGACGACGTCTGGCCTTTGCATCCCTTTTCCTCGTTGGGCGCGCCTCACACATTGCTCCAGCGCAGCCTCCTCCTCACCCTCCCACCCTCCCGGCTTACCACCTCCCACCCTCCCTGCCTCCCGCCGTCCCGCCCTCCCTATCTCCCACCGTCCCATCCTCCCTGTCTCTCACCGTCCCACCCTCGCTGCCTCCCACAGTCCCCACCCTTGCTACCTACCACCCTCTCACCCTCGCTGCTTACCACCCTTCCACCCTAGCTGCCCTACCACCCTCCCACCCTCGCTGCCTACCACCCTCCCACCCACGCTGCCTACCACCCTCCCACCCTCGCTGCCTACCACCCTCCCACCCTCGCTGCCTACCACCCTCCGACCCTCGCTGCCTACCACCCTCCCACCCTCGCTGCCTACCACCCTCCCTCCCTCGCTGCCTACCACTCCTCCCACCCTAACTGCCTACCACCCTCCACTATTCCTGCCTATCACCCTCCCTACCTACTACCCGCCCCTCCCCCACTCCACGACGTTCTTCTCCGCCTCCCCCCTACTTGCGTTCCGTTAGCGCCTTCCTCCTGCCGCCTCCGCAATCACCTCTCCCTGCCCCTCTCCACCCCCGCTCCCTCCCGTCCCGTCTCTTACCTCCCCCGCCGCACACCCTCTCCTCTTGTCCGCCTGACTTCTCACTCTCCTCCTCCTCCCCCTCAACCTTTGCCCCATCATCGCGCACGCCTCCTCGTTCCGCTCCCGGCCGCTGGAGCGGGCCGGCCGAACTGGAACGCAACGTGCAATGCATGTCAGGGCGGCGTAATGCCTCCAGTTTGGCTGAAATCTGACGGGCGCGCGTCGCGTCGGGCGCCGCGGGGCGCGGGCGGGGGCGCGGGCGGAGGAGGGGGTGGGGGGCGGGGGCGCGGGCTCAATGGACCGGAGTAACGAGGGCCGTGTCCGCAATACTTTACCGCCGCGCCGCGCCGCACCGCACCGCGCACAGTGAACCCGACCGCTAGTCTGCGAGGACGTAACGGACCGGTTTGACCGCGCAGGAAAAAATTTTAGAGCGCCTCATCAATACAGTCTTTCTTCTTTTTCTGCTGAGTACGGAGATCACTTCTTGGTTTTTCTGAGCAAGGTATATCCCTGCAGGATATCTATTTTATGATGACGGTTGAGCCGTTTTAAGCCTTACGAGCCATCTGACTCCTCAACCAACATTATTGACGCTGCGTCTGCGCTTACTTTGCTATTTAAATCGGCAAATAACCGTTATAAAACGAGACTGTAAACAATCCGAAGTCATAACTTGCAATGTAATGAAATTTGTAATGTAAGTCGTGATTTTCAATGTCATTTGTAATTTCTCTAAAATTTTAAATTATATTCTATTAGCTTTAAATAATGTTAAAATGCTTACTGATTTCACATTTCATCGAGTTTTCAGATATCCTCAATTTCTTGAAACATATACCGAACCATATTTTCAAACCCAGAAACATGTTATGGAATAATCACATTCATCGAGATTTGGAATGACAAAATAAGTCCTATCAAATGGCAAAACATTTTCAATTAACTTTTGAGATTGTTTGCTTATATATCTGGAATACTAATTAGCATTATATTTTGTAAATAATTTGTACATATGTTTAGTTCTTCTAACTTTCATAAATTCTATTCAATTTTATATACTCAACTTCGTTCAGTTTCTACTTTTATTTGTATTTTATAATTCCTGTACATATTTTCATGATAACTCTGACAATGATAGCTACACGATCGAAAAGATCTTAAGACGTAAAAATAATGATACCCGGCAAGATATTTTTCTCATACAAGGTATCATCTCATCAAGACTATTACTAACTTTTGAAGATTTTGTAAATTTTCTTCGAATTTAATGTGATTTGGCTCATTGCAGAAAAATAGAAATTAAACTTCTGTTCTAGACATAAGTTCTCCTTGTTTATATGTCAATCAAAACAATAATGTTGATATTTCATCTAAACGTTGCAAGTCATGTTCAAGGTTAATTTATTGAAAACTATTTTAATTCGTTTTCAGCCTATTTCAAGCAGCAGTTGACCCCCACCCTTAATCACCAGAGGAAAAAGTAACAAAATTTTATTGTTCTGAAAATTTCAAGAAAGGTATAGAATCAAAAAGAACTTTTGAAAGAAGAACGAACACAGAGGCTTTAAAAGTTTAATGGGCGGTCCTGTCTTATTCTAGAGAGTGTTGTGTGTATTAAATATTAAATTGTTCAATATAATTGAGAGTATCGAAATAAAATTTACAAACAAAACGAAGATAACATTAAACCAATGCTATTACGTAGAGTTTCTGGCATTATGCTATGAAGGTTGGATTACAGACGTACATTCAAAGTACTATCCAGCACTTTGCGGGTACTTTTAATCTCCGTATTGGTTACATTTCTTAAATCGTAAAACGTACAAAAACTGGAAATTTGAAAAGAAAACATTTCAGGATTTTTACATGTACACATTTTCTTTCAGTTCAATTGACATTTGGAAATACGAAAAGATTAGCTTCCTTCTTTATTTGCTGGACTTCCCGTTATTTCATAATATTCCCATTCACGTCCACTGTGTGGCACGTTGATGTACTAGTGGATGGCGTCATTATCATAGCCGTCACCATGCCATCATCATTACTGTTACAGCGCGGAACTGAATTTGCGAAATTTCGGACTCAGAATGAGTGTGTTTGGGAAATCCATTAATGCGTCAGTCACACTTTGTGAGAAGTTATGTAGTAAAAGTTAATGAAATTCGCTGAATAAAATGACGAGCCCAGTTGACCAAATTTTGGAGAAAGATAATTTCACATTGCGCTTATTTCTACCGAAATAACTGTAGCAAAAATGCAACTTTTTGAAAGAATCTTTTATCAAATAGCTATTTCTCTGCTAAACTATTTTTCTGACGAAGTGGAAATATTTTATTTGAATGTGTATTTTAATGTTTAATACATCACTTGTTTGTAATCATAAGATTTTATAGCGTATTCATAAGACATTTCCCATCTCTTGTTCAGATTAGGGGAGCTGTTAATGACAAATGACGATCCATTTTATTGCTATGTATCTGCGTCCTGCATGTAAAACTTTCCATGTTATAATTTTAATTCAATGAAGAACTTAGTTTTCTACAAAAATGAGGTTAAACTGGACTTATAAATTAATTACTCTTTTAGGAAAAGAAAAGAAATATTTAGTGGATTTCTAATAAAAATGAGTGGGAGGGTTAATTGTGTTGTTTTCAATAAATAGTACATTTAGAAAGTAATACTTTTATTTGAAGTTGTAATGTACGGTTTTCAGTGAATCAACAAACTTCGCTTGAAATGTGAGTTAAATAAAAAGTATTTTTTTAACTCCCATTGTGAATATACAGTGAATATTATTTTTGTTTCTCATTACTACAATTTTTATTTTAAATTAAAAGATATAAATATTGGCATTTAAATCAATGAAAATATTCCCTATTTACCTTACTTTATTTAATTATTTTTAAATGTAATAAACATTAATTCATTAACATACGCATACAACATGAAATGGATTCAGCAACAATATTAAAGCCGCAAAAGTTTAAAACTCCATTTTATTAGCTGTGACAAGTTTTTGAACATACAATCACAAACATTTAATATTTCCGTTACTAATTTGAACGTTTAAAATATTGACAGTACAACAGTATAAAGTGAACAGTGGCAAAAGTTAGCACACAAGGTATTTGTTGGGTCGATGCTCTCGTAAACCGTTTTATTGGCGTTCGTGTATCATTATGTGTCCTTGTACTTTTCTATATTAGATTTTTCTAATGTATTCACGAAGTGTAATTCACAAGGGTAATAAATGTAATAAAATAAAGAATATAGTATATAATAAAAATATAAGAAAACAAAAATAAAAATGAAAAAAAATTTTTGATTATTATTTACGTTGGAGTTTTTATAATACACTAAAAATGGGTTCAGTGAAAAGAAAGAATTTGTTTTAAAACGTTTAACATATCTCTCGAAGTGATGCCGAAATACTATAAAAAACTTTGCTTGCGCATAACATGAGGAAGGATATTTATCGTCACAAAACTGCTACCTTAATGTACGCTTATATTTCATTTCGCCAAAAGATCGGTCTCCGATATACTCAGTAGAGCATGTTCTTTTCTACTCAGTATTACAGTTATTCTTTTGAAAAGAAAACAACTTACAATCGTGAAGATTTCGTAACCCAATGTGAATAGACGATTTGTGGTTGTGTTTTTCAATATTACTCATTTCCAGTGAAGGCAGAAATTGAAAGAGAGAGATGTCTGTAGGTTTCTTTAGATATCCGGAGACTCAGAAAAAAATCAAAATAATTGAACAGTTTCGATTTTGTCGTTAAAAAATACAAGTGTTTGATTGCGGTCAGCCCATTCTAATAGTCACTGATTTCTCAGACTCAGTGTCAGTACTTAAGACACAGCTTAAGTCATCCGCCAACAAGCGCACAAAACACATTGAGTGTTTGTAATCGAGTCGAGAAAGATTGATTCATTGGTTGATTTATGATTCTGGGCACGTCAACTGCTAAGGTCACTATTCCCGTTGGTGTAGTGTATACTACATACATATGTAGTGTATACATGCCATTGGACGTGACGTCTTTCGACGTGACGTGACCCCGTGAGACGTGAAGTCACAGCGACGCTACAAGATTGATTGATTGATTCGTGTTTCCGGGCGCGTCAACTTCTTAGGCCATTAGTCCCCTAAGTGTAGTGCGTGTTTTTCCTAGGGAGTTGGCGCGGGTTATATCTCCGCTGGATGGTGAGATCCGGCGTCGACCTAAATGCCTACTTGCTGTGGAGTTCTCCCTCCTTTTGTCTTCTCCATGAGGGGTTCTATCTCAGTCAAAACAAGCTATAAGCTCCTGATTGGTCTCCCGTCATACGTTGAAATGTAGTGCATGTAAGTTTCCTATCACTTCATCCTATTTCTTCACCCACAAGTGTATGTGTCAAAGAGGAGAGGATAGGTGAAGAAAAAGGAAAGAAAGATCGCACTCGATGTGTAGTCAGTTTATTAAGGTACAGCCCCTGTATTCGTCTGGTATTCTTCAGAGGAACAATAAAAACTCCCGATCAGTGCAGCCGGCCGCTAGAATTGAAGACTTGGGGCAATAACATGCTCTGCCACATTTCCGATGAAATTGAAATATTAGTGTATTTCGACGCCCCAAAAATGAATCTTGATGTTGGGTGTTAATTTTAAAGATTCGCCGCAGCGTAATTCATAAATTAATGTTCTTTATTCCAATGAGTAGGATGCCATGCTTAAACCTTTACTCTCCTTTTTCTCAAAACTTACGTATTGTGGCATAGGTGTTGTTGCCCCAAGGTCTTCAATTTGTTCTCCAGACTGCGGTTGAATGCAACCTAATTAAGTAGAGAATGGTGTCAAGGTCTTCTACCGGTGGCACCGTAGCATTCCAGAAGCTTCCCTGTGCAACTAGCGTTCGGAAAGGAAACTATTACGAGTAGTAGTAATAGTTTCCCCCGCCGTTTTACAATAGGGATGGCGTTGTCTCTTGTGGTGGGGTGATGAACTGCATGGAGGGGCGATTTCGTCGTGCCACTCATGCCGCGGACTCCCGCTCGTGGTATCGACCGTGACAACATTGGAGTAGGGTGTGTCGAAAATCCGTCACACACTGTCGCGAATCCCACTCTAGCATCTCACGGTCAGAGTAGTTGCCGAGACGGTTCTAACCTAATCAGCAGATTCAGTCAAGCTAGATTTGCACCATGTAATGTTTCATATACAATTAACAAATATTGTTCGTTACATGTTTATTAGGATATCAACGTTAATTATTGATGAAGAGAGAGAGAATTTGTTGTGTAAAACAATGATTTGTAAATAATATTTTATGCAATTAGTTTATAATGTTAAGCTTTATTGCATAAGTACATGTTTTGAAAACGAGAGACGTTAGGAGCCAATTTTCAATTTTGTATGAATGCAATAAAGAAGCATCATAAACGAGTTGCATATGCCGCTTTTTTGTATAACAACATTATAAATTTTTAAGAGAATCAAACTTAATTTTGCGAAACAACATTCTGGGGACGTCATCCATATCCTTCCAACGCCCTCTGGAAAGCAAATTCAAGATGACATTGTTTACATCTCTTCGAAAAAACTGTGGCCCGCTGTTCTGTTCAGGCTACTGTCAGATTGGATTCGTATTCGGCCGAATTCACGTTCGGCCGAAGACGGCCATCTAGCGAACACGGCGGAACTTGGAAGTCGGCAGACCGATAGCAAATGAATTTGATTTATTCGGCCGATCTGAGCTGTCGGAGACGGATGTCTCGAAAAGTTGATTTCACTTGTACACGAGAGAGAAGCTCTGTGGAAGATATCGGATTCCTGATTTCACAACAGGAGCAAAAGCAGGAAATCATGGAATGAAAACGCAGAAGAAATGGGCGAAACTAGTACAAAACGTGTTGGTAAACATGTGACATAACCTCACATATCTTATGGTTATGAACATTCGTTCCTCTGTAGTAATGCATTTTCTAAAATTCGATCTTTTTGATTTTCAAGCAGAAGAAATTTAAAAGAAGAGCTCTCAGCAAGCAATTGTAATCTTCACGCTTCCATTAGGATTCCATTTATACTCGATAAATCACAGATAGATGTCTATTGCAGTCGGATGCAATATGACCCACTCAGGTCGACCAAAATCAGTCGGCCGTTCGCGCGCAACCTTTACTTCGGCCGTAAACGGATCCACTCTGACTGTACCCTTACCTATACCTCCTACAAGTATCTCGGTGCGATTAGCTGAAAATATGACACAATCATTCGTGCCGTAAATGCAAATACGTCATCATTTGTGACAATATCTCGATTACAAACGATTTCTTGTAATAGAAATCGTCGTTTATAATGCTGGTGTACAAAATAATATTATGAAATGCTAAATGCAGAAGCAGTAAAACGGATCTTGAAAGTAATGGAATATTGAAGTGCATTGTAATAAATATATTATAGAATCTACGTGATGTTGTTTGAAAGTATTATGATCTATAAGTGTTGTACTGTGAGATGTTACAAACCAACGTAATCACAAGGGTCATGGTTTAAATTTTATCACTTAGCTTCTAAAGTAATTGCAATGTGGAGAAATGTAAAAACATGTTATGGAGATTTTGATATTTCTTTATTGAGAAGTTTTGCGTATTAGTGGCATCCCTAATGATGAGCGATTCAGTTCACACCACACATTTCCTGACAATACCGTTATTTTTATAATGAAAGAAGAAATTTTTCAGTGTATAAAATGATCGAGAAAACTACGACCTTTCGTTCGACGGCAGTACAAATGTGAAGATATATATTGCAATAAATACTGGGTTTGCGTTTATGGAGCACTGGATAATAAAACATTATATCATTTTTGTCTTGAAATATCCTATAAACCCGTCGATCTTCCTTTATTCCTTCACCTAACAATATTCTTTGAATGGATAGAATGAATAGAAGTAACCTTCCACAGTAAAAATACGAGGAAGATTTTTGTTGTTGGAGATTCCTTCTCTTTACCCATCCATAGAGATTTCTAAACGATTTCTGCGGCAACCACCGCATGTTAGAGATTAAAGATTTGGGGTCAATAACATGATATGCCACATTTCTGATGAAATTGAGATGTTAGTGTATTACTTTGCCCCATAGATTTATAAAGATGTTGAGATTTTATTTTAAAGATTCGCCGCAAGATGGCAGTGTAATTCATAAATTAATGTTCTTTATACCAATGTGTAGAATGCAATGTCTTACTTTCCTTTTTCTCAAAACTTAAGGTATAGTGGCATAGCATGTCACTGTCCCGAGGTTTTCGTATTACTTTTATCAGTGAGCTGTTACATGCAAAGTATTGATCTTCCTTCAACGCATCCAGAATGTCCCATTTCAAGGGGCTGAGACAAAGACGAAACGAAGACAGGCGCCGGAGGGGCGATGGCAGCGCTACAGATGTAGCGGCACAAATAACGCTAATGGGCCCATTGTTTGCTATTGATCAGAGCGTTCAAGCAATGTATCCCCCGCGCTATATTGACGGTACCAGATGTTTATTTGAATGGCTTCTCGGGGCTGAGAGAAACAAATCGCGAATTTATCTTCTCCCACTTTCTCTCTGGCGACACTGCTGCCAAGGAAACACTTTTCTTTTCCCCCGATTCTCCCTCCCCGTTCCCCCCTCTTCCCTACCTTCTACCTTTCTCTCTGCCAGGGAGTTTCCTTAAATCTCCGAATGACCTCGCCTTATTTCTCTCTTTCGCGTTTCTCTGAAGGTGAGCGACTTTCTGGGAGTTACCCTTGAGGGAAAATGATTAAATTTTTGTCTCGTCCGCGTATTGCGCATTCATTTTTTCTCCCAGATGATTAAATCTGTTTCGCAAAGCTGCAGCCAGCCCGTCGTAAATTTCGGGCCCTGTAAACCCCGTTCCCGGACTCTTCTTAAATGAATTCGCACGACGGCCTCGGAATATTACGTGATACTAGTATAAAATATTATTTACGAGAGCACTACATTATTATTTTTGAAGAATTAACTATAGAAAATATGGAATGTAAATTGAAAGAAGCAAAGAATGTAGTTGTTTGCACATCATCAAATTTTTATGAATCTTTCTTGCTGCGTAAATTCAGAAGTATCTTATTTGTTTTACCATCGAGATGACAAAATGATATATTAGATCTTCCCGGAAGGAACAGAATTTTTTTAATAAACGCACTTGGTGACATATTATTAAAGCTTGAAATCCTTCTCCCATTTTACCTTATTCTCCATTTACGATTGCTCTTTGTTATAGAAGAATCTTTTTAATTTGATCTTCCTTTCATGTTGTTCTTCGTTTTTTCCGTTTTACTTTCTCTCATTGTACTCGTATTTACTGTTAGAGAAAGTTAGTAGTATAGAGAATGTTCGTATCATGAAGAAAGTTCTGTAAGGCTGCGACGAAAAGCGGCGGTTTTTTGGCACAAATAAACGTATTGTAGGTCTCTCATACCGGGAAGTTGGAATACGCCAAAAAAAATTTCTGTCGGTGAACAACACTAGCATCTAAACAGTAAATAGGATTTTTCACCAACATGAATATTCCAGCATCTCTCTGACTAACGTTGCGGTTCCTTGTATTTGAAGTGGATATGTTGATTTTTGCTGAACTTTATACGTACGAAGCCTCAATAACAATTTCAAAAATTTCTTAAAAACTAGTTCATATTTTTTCTTTGTTTTCTCAGATAGAACAATGTTCACTTACAACAATTGTGCTAGATCCAATTTTCGTGCTATTATCTGAATTTTTGAAAATTACAAAACTTTATTTTTTCCGTTCTTCTTCTTTTTAAAGGGAGAGATTATATTCTTAACGAAATATATTCATGAACATTACATCTTTAATACCATGCACATTATTTTTCTTGAAAATATGAATATTTTCCTTAGTATAACTTAATAAAATAGCATAAACGTTATTTTATGTAATTTTTTAATTTTTCAGAAACTAGAGAAATGTTCAAATAGTATTCAAATTACCACTAGTTTGTGTAGGTTTTTCCTTTTTATATATCTTGTAGAACATCTTCAAATTGCCGTGTTTTAGCTATATATCCTTAGTGACAAAAATATTAAAGTAGATTTAATTGTTTTCGATTAGAGATCAATTTATACTGACATTTAATAATATTTTCTGATACAATCATTAAAATCTATTTCGAAGAGAAAGAAGGAAAGAAAAAAACTCAGTATACATTTTATACAATATTTTTTCGTTATACATATAATATTACGTTGTTTATTTTTATTTGGTGAACGGAATAAAAATGACCCTGCCAGTGCCATTTAACAGCGTCCTCTGCAATTTTCCCCCCAAAAACTTTATCGCTTGTTTTTGTTAACTGGGTTGTTTAGGTCCTCCTAAATTATTCCAACGGCAAATAATCACAATTTGTTACATACACCCGGAATTTTCCCCGTTTTTATTCAATTTATCGAGCGTTCCTCGCAACCCGCTCGTAGTTCACTCATTAAAACGAAATTGTGAAACTGTTGCGCTTAACTTTCGCTCGCAAAACCTGTACGAGCGGTAAACTCCTGGCTAATATTATTAGACACATTATGCTCGCAGGCGGGCCTCAAGTTTTGCCTGGTGGCCCGCCGCTTGGCTTTTACGAGGGCGGGAGGGTCGGCCGGCGGAATCTGCGCAAGTGATCCTTGTGGTACGCCCGGGCTCGCCGAGGACGAGGACGGCGAGGACGACGGCGCGGTGCCATCATGCGCCTGATGATTCAACGGGGCGAGGGGCTGGGGTGGCGTATATCTTCATACATTATAACCCATTACTCCGGGTCGTCGGGACAAGTCGGCGGCGGCGGAGGCGGCGGGCGCCGCCGGAAGGGGATGGACGGTGGCCGCAGGGGCTGCAGGAGATTGCGGCCGAGGGCGCCTGGCGGGAGGGGGGGAGGGGGAGGGTGGTGAGGCACAGCTGGGGGTGGCGGCGCGCGGCGCGAGAGAGGGATGGCTGTGGCCGAGGGGGCAGGCACCGCAGCCGCAGCACGCGGCCGCGCGGGCCAGGCTGCGTGGGGGCGGGAGGCGGCTGGGAGGTATTCTCACCCGGAGCTCACCCTGGGCGATGCATCCTCTGAGCACGGAGACTAATCACCCGTTTGGACTGTTCCGCTAAGACAACTTAAATTCAAGGCTATTATGTATACCCGTTTGTTCGCCCTCGCTTTGGGCTGCTGATAAATAAATGTTTTTTGTTTCAAGATGTATTTTAGATTTCCGGATTTCTAAAATACTAAAATTCTTCACCGTCTCTCGCTTTACTTTTTTTTTTGGAAATGATACAATATAAATTTCTGGTTCGTACTGCACACCTAATTTTTGATCCCCACATTCTGCTGTCTCACAATGAATACCACTCTGACAACGTGAGATCTCATATGGAGACAGTAACGAGATATCTCAGTTAGTGTAAGAAGTTAGTGCTAGCGTTGGTCTTTGCGTGTATCCATGTTTTCTGCATGACCGGCTCCAGGCAATCTGTGGATGGCTGCTTGCGAATCTGACAAGAGATCGGGAGCCGCGAGTAGGAAGCCGCTGCGTGAGCGAGTAATCGAGGGGGGGGCTGTGTGGGAGCGCTGGCGCTGCGCGACGCCGACCGCAGCCCCCTCGCCCCCGCCCCCGCCCCCGCCCCCGCCCCCGCCCCCGCCACCGCCCCCGCCCACGCCCATTCCCTTGCCGAGCGCTCCGACTGCCGCCGCGCCGCCCCCGATCGCTGCCTGCGCACGCTGCTTGCTCTCCCGACCACGCACAACGCACGCACGCTCGCCCGCCCGCTTGCTCGCCCGCCCGCCCGCCCGCCCGCCCGCCCGCCCGCCCGCCCGCCCGCCCGCCCGCCCGCCCGCCCGCCCGCCCGCTCGCCCGCCCGCCCGCCCGCCCGCTCGCCCGCTCGCCCGCTCGCCCGCCCGCCCGCCCGCCCGCCCGCCCGCCCGCCCGCTCGCCCGCTCGCCCGCCCGCCCGCCCGCTCGCCCGCCCGCCCGCCCGCTCGCCCGCCCGCTCGCCCGCCCGCCCGCCCGCCCGCCCGCCCGCCCGCCCGCCCGCCCGCCCGCCCGCTCGCCCGCCCGCTCGCCCGCCCGCCCGCCCGCCCGCCCGCCGCGCCCGCCCGCCCGCCCGCCCGCCCGCCCGCCCGCCCGCCCGCCCGCCCGCCCGCCCGCCCGCCCGCCCGCCCGCCCGCCCGCCCGCCCGCCCGCCCGCCCGCCCGCCCGCCCGCCCGCCCGCCCGCCCGCCCGCCCGCCCGCCCGCCCGCCCGCCCGCCCGCCCGCCCGCCCGCCCGCCCGCCCGCCCGCCCGCCCGCCCGCCCGCCCGCCCGCCCGCCCGCCCGCCCGCCCGCCCGCCCGCCCGCCCGCCCGCCCGCCCGCCCGCCCGCCCGCCCGCCCGCCCGCCCCGCCCGCCCGCCCGCCCGCTCGCCCGCCCGCCCGCCCGCCCGCCCGCCCGCTCGCCCGCCCGCTCGCCCTCCCGCTCGCCCTCCCGCTCGCCCTCCCGCTCGCCCGCCCGCTCGCCCGCCCGCCCGCTCGCCCGCCCGCCCGCTCGCCCGCCCGCCCGCTCGCCCGCCCGCTCGCTCGCCCGCCCGCTCGCCCGCCCGCTCGCCCGCCCGCTCGCCCGCCCGCTCGCCCGCCCGCTCGCCCGCCCGCTCGCCTGTTTGCACGCCCGCTCGCAAGCATGCAAGCAAGCCTCTCCGCCCTGTATGAATCTCTCCATCCGTACTTCTTAACGTTCTTCTCGCTCTTCTACCTCTCTGTCCATTCACTTACTTCTCCGCTAACCCAAACGTATCTCCACTTCTCACTTATCTCTGCCAGACAACGTACCTTTTCGTCCACCCCTCACCTTTCCGTCTACGCATTTTTCTTGTCCGAATATTCATTATCTTTCAGGATCGCTTTTACTTTTCTGCCCACTCATCTATACTTCGTTTTTTCTAAAATGGCACAAGACAGATCATTTTTATATCCTCTGCCTTATAAAATGAATCTCTGTAATTAATTCGCAAACGATCTTCTCAATGGGGCACGTGGCCTCAGAAATATGCTTACCACAGTTGAAAAGATTCATTTTATGAGGTAGCGGGTGTAACAATGACCTAATGTCATGTACCTTGTTAGAAAAAACAAAGTATACTTTTCTGTTCCCACCTGCTTCTCCGCTACCTTGAACGACCTCTCTGATCACCAGTCTCTGTCTCTGCCTACCCTTCCCTCTTTCCTTCGCCGATTGCCCCTGCCCTCCGCACCTATTACCTCGTCTTTTCGTCCAAATTGCTCTCTAACCAAACCCTCTACCAAACTATCCACCTACCTCTCGGCCAACCCTTTCACCTCTACACCGTTGCACGGCTGCACCACTGCTTCTCTGCACCGCTGCACCTCTTCACAGCTGCGTCTCTCCATTTCCCCTTGCTGACTTCTCCATCCACCCGGCTTCTATTCCCTCCGTTTGCTTACCTCTTTGTCTTTACACGCATTTGCCTCCAGCCCTGCCGTTGGCCCGTTTCAGTTTCCAGACCGCTCTCCTTCACTTCCTGCCCGCCTCGTCCTTCCAGAGTTCCCCACCCTCCTCGATTGTCCAGCGCGCGCCTCTCGGGGCGGTCGCGTTCCGGCCCGACGCCCCGCCCCCATTTCGCCGTCCTGCCGCCAGGCGGCGCCGCCGCCGAGGGTCACCCCTTCGAATCGGAACTCGGCGCGCCGCCGCTGCGGTTTCCTCTGCCGTTATACAAGCCATTACGCGACTCGCTGGCTTCAGATTTCGCGGCAGATGGAGAGCGCGGGCAACGCAGAGGGCAGAGGGGGCGACCGGACAGCGGTTGACGCAGCGCGGGGCGAGCTGGAGAGGGGGATGCGGAGCCCGGTGGAAAGCAGCGACGCGGGTGGGGCGGGGCGGAGAGGGTAAGGCGTCGTGGAAAGGGAGAACGAGGAGTGACGTGAGCCCGCTAAGCAGGAGGGAGCCGGCGGGGAGCAGGGTGAAGTGGGACGGAAGGTGACAGCGGAGGAAGAAATGCGGAGATGAGACATGGCGGGACCGAATACACTGAACGGGGGGGGGAGTTGACGTTGGACGTATCCGGTATGGTGTATGGGGTGAGGGGGGGCAGGGCGGAGAGGGAATAGCGTCATGGAAAGGGAGAATGAGAAGTGATGTGAATCCACTAAGCAGGAGGGAGCCGGCGGGGAGCAGTGTGAAATGGGGCGGCAGGGTGACGTGAAATGGGGTGGCAGGGAGGTGACAGAGTGGGAAGAAATGCGAACGGAGATGAGACATGACTGGACTGAATACACCGAACGGGGGGGACAGGGCTGAGTTGGGCTATCTAGTCGGAGTGGGATGGCCGGACGGGGTGGCAAGGAGGGATGGGACAGGCGGAGCGGCAAGGGGAACGCTAGAGATGAGCGGAGCGATATATGGGCTGTGAGGAGAGGGCTGATGGGGCGGAGGGGGAGCGGGGATGGGCGGAAAGTAGTGAGGCGGTGGGAGGCTTAGCGGGTAGTGGAGAGGCGGGGTGGGATAGAGCGGGGAAGAGATTGGCGAGGTTAGGCGGGACGAGCGATGTGAGGTCAGGCGGAGCGAGGCGGGACCGAGGGGGAGATGGCGGGGGCGATGGAATGAGGCGGAGTGGGGCGGGGCGGAGCCGAGGAGGGAATGTCGGGGGCTATGGTATGAGGCAGGGCGGGGCGGGGCGGGGCCGAGGGAGAGATGGCGGGAGCGATGGGATGAGGCGTGGCGGGGCTGGGCGGGGCGTGGCCGAGGGGGTATGGCGGGAGCGATGGGATGAGGCGTGGCGGGGCTGGGCGGGGCGTGGCCGAGGGGGTATTATGGCGGGAGCGATGGGATGAGGCGTGGCGGGGCTGGCGGGGTGTGGCCGAGGGGGTATGGCGGGGGCGATGGTATGAAGCGGGGTGGGGCGGGGCGGGAAGGGGAGGGGCCGAGGAAGAGATTGCGTGGGTGATGGATAAGGCGGGGCGGGGGACGAAGGGAGATGGCGGGGGGCGATGGTATGAGGCGAGGCGGGAAGAGCCGAGGGGAGATGGAGGGTCAGACGTTATGTGGCGGGGTGGGGCGGGGCAGAGGGGGCGATGGCATGAGGCGGGGCGGGGCAGGGTTGAGGGAGTGATGGCGTGTGCGATGGTATGAGGCGCGGCGGAGTGGGTTAGAACCGAGGGAGGGATGGCGGGGCCGATGGTATGAGGAGGGGCGGGGCCGAGGAGAAGACGGCGGGGGCGACGGTATGAGGCGAGGCGGGGCAGGGCCGTGGGGGAGATGGTGGGGGCAATGGTATGAGGCGTGGCGGGGAGGGCGTGTCGCGTCAGCCGCTCGCGTTTACTCCCGCGCCGCATAAACAGCGAAGCGCGGCAGCAGGCGGAGGGCTGGCGGGGCGGGGCGGGGGCGTTAGGAGGTGAGGTGGCGCGCGTTTTACGGGGCCTGGTGCGTGCGCCTGCCATTGGCCGCCGGCGCATCGCCTCGCCTGGCAGCGCTCTGTTATCTGCGAGGCCGCGACGCCCACGTCGTCGTCTCCAGCCAAAGCCCGCCCCCTCTCCCGCCGCCTTCGCCCCCGCGCCCTCGGCCGCAGTGCGGTGTCATCGCCCCGGCCCAGGGGCGGATCCAGATTACCATTTTGGAGGGGGCCATCACAGAGTTTTGTTAAATAATAAACATTTTGTTTATATTGTATATAATTTTTGTAGATTATGTATGATATTATACAATATTTTTTAATCATTACATAATTCTAACATAAATAAATATTAAAATGACTGCAATTCACATTGGGAAAAATGTTGCCAAAAGAGGTGTACTTGAGTTTTTATAAATAGGCACTTGAAGTTAATCACCTGCCGGTGTCATCCAATCTAGCGCTTGAACGTCATCACGGTGGTGTAATGACTTTTAAACTCCCAGTTGGACGAACCAGTCAACAGATGATGTATGTCAAGTACCAGGTTATAAAACTCAAGTACAACAAACGAAAAGTTCTAGACCTGGACTGGATTCGCTACTGCCCTGGCCGCGCAGAGTTCTCGACTCGATGCTTGCTGCTCCTGAGTCATTCCACGTCCAATCGCACACTCGCAAAACATCTACACCCAACTACTTTTTCGCAACTTAAAACTATTTCCATGAGGTTTACGTTTGAATATAGGTGACACGCATTGTTCTTTTTTCTAATCCCATCCCTTTCAGAAATATTACCAATTTTTTTTTCGAAGAATCATGCACGCCCTAATGTTTAAAATTGAATGGAGAACTTCACTGTTGGCTTCGCATATCCATTTCTTCTGCCGTATTTCACATGGGTTTTCTTTACGTATGATACTCATATTACAGATTCGTGTAGGTAATTCACTTTTATCTACCTTGTTTTTCTTCTAACCTCAGTACTTCGCACTTCTGTTTCTTTTCGTTACATTTTTACTCCTATTTCTAATTTTTTTTGGTTTATATTCGTCTTGTTTTCGCATTTACTATTTCATTTTCGATTTTCATAATTTTGGGTTGTGTTCAATATTCTCAGTTATTTTTCTCATTGCCTTCTTAATATTGTCGTTACTTAGTTGATTCAATCTTTTTCACCAAACTCTCCTCTGTGCTTCGCTTCACGTATAATCACAACTTCACCTCGCCTCTTTCCCCCCTGAACCAGAGCACCCGTTATCCCTCTCACCTGTCGTCAACGCTATCGCGATGGCCGCCTTATGGGGGCCGTAATCGGCGTTGATACAGGCGCGGCTTCGGATATTTTCTTTGATCTAACAAGATGCGCGCTTGATGCCCGCCTTATCTGATTCACGGATACCTGGCGGCAGCTAAAAGCACCGTGGAGGGCGGGGCGATGACGATGGCGGCGGAGGAGGCAAATATGAAGGTCATGGGTGGTGTGGCGGGAGCGGAAGGGGCGATGACGACGACGGCGAGTCGGGGAGGCTGGCGGGGGACTAGGACGGACGGAATCTCTGAAGACGGAGGGGACGGCGAGGACGAGCAGTGCGGACGTACAGATTGGTGAGGACGGCGTGTGCGCCTAGAACGCACGGGAGTGGTGATGACGGAGGGGACGGCGAAGTTGGAGAGACGCCGAGGAGGGGGCGGAGAGGACGGAGGGGGCGAGGATGGAGGGGGCGAGGATGGAGGGGGCGGCGAGGATGGAGGGGGCGGCGAGGATGGAGGGGCGGCAAGGATTGAGGGGGCGGTGAGGACGGAGGGGCGGCGAGAACGGAGGGGGCGGCGAGAAAGGAGGGGGAGGAGAGGACGGAGGGGGCGCGAGGACGGAGGAGGAGGAGAGGACGGAGGGGGTCGACAGGACGAAGGGGGCGAAGAAGACGGAGGGCGCGGCGAGGGCGGAGGGGGTGGCGATGGCGGAGGGGGAGGAGGGGACCTAGGGGGTGGCGAGGACGGAGGGGCTGGAGAGGACGTAGAGGGCTGCGAGGACGCAGGGGGGGCGTCGAGGACGAAGGGGGAGGCGAGGACGGAGGGGGGCGGCGAGGATAGAGGGGGTGCGCGGATGGCAAATGTGGGTGGGCCGGCGAGGAAGGGGATGCGGCGGGGGACGGTGGCAGGGGTTGCGAGGCGGTGCGACGTCGGGAGCTGGCGGAATGGCTGGTTTACGCTGTGGCGGCGGGTGGCAGGGAGAGGTGAGGGCTAGGGGGGGGTGGCGGCGGGGGCAGGCGTATGATGCGTGTGCTCTGGTGATCCCGCTCCAGCGCCACGTCGCTTAACGCGCGGGTCGATCACCAGAGCGCGCGGGGGATGGGGGGCCGCGCTCCCTGGGAGCAGTTTGTCTTTACGATGCACTTGGCATATTGCGTTTGGTCGAGGCGTAGAGACAATAGCGGTGCTTTAAAGCTGCCATACTTGAGTTGTAAGTTCCTTTACGCCCTCCTCCCGCTCCTGCTGTTGCGGTGGATGCAATACACACGATCCGCACTTCGCCGTAAAGAGAAGCTAAGTCAGCGGTTGTGAAGGTGCCAAGAAAGAGTTTCTGAGTAAAAAGAACGTTTTGGATTACAGTACCGTTAATATAGCGGCTTATCGCAACGCATCACAGAAACGAAAAGCCACTGTTAACGACCGATGTTCGTTAAGTATTTAAGAATTCGCCGTTTGTCAAGAATTCAAATAAAATAGCGAACCCGTACCTTGCGAGAACTCTCACATGTTAAACCCTAGCCTTTCCCTATCATTTCAAAATTAAGAAGGAAAGATGTTAATAAAACTTGTTTATGTATAAAAATGTATCAATGTAACGTCTAATGTACTTACAGAATATCAAACAAAAATAACAATGCAATTGATGTTGGAAACAAATTTCCAATAAAGTTTTTTTCAGTATTATGGAGAGATGTTCTTGGAACAATTCATACTTCTTTAATAACATTTGAATAAATTATTCAATCTTCCTTGGGAGTTAGCTTTTCACTTTCCTTGATACTCAGAAAAATATTAGAACAGGTTTTTACTCTTGAAAAAGCCCTGTGAAGTAGTGCGAAAATACCGAATCGGGCAAGTACAACACTACTCTTTGCAATATTATTTAACGTTCCTTGATTTATTATGAGGAATAGAGGGGGTTTTGGAGAGTCAGGGTGCCAGCTTGCTGAGGTGCGAAAATTGAAAAAATATTTGTATTCTAAAATGTATTGGACTATTTTCTACGTTCTTACGTGCGTCAAGCAAAGCAATTCCAAGCCAAAAAGTAATCAAACAAATATTTTCACCTTTGAGTACTAAATACCATTTGTTACCATCAGAAAAAATTTAGTAGGCTTAGACTTCACCTCGGTACTTGGGAATGTTTCACAAACGGTGTTTGCATATTGAATATATTAGAACGCTTTGTTTAGGACTTATTTTTGACGAAGTAGATTCGAAAACATTGACATGTGTTGCGGGTTGTATTTGACATGAATATTTAGATGCATTTTTTAAACAAATCCTTCATATTTTTAAAGTCAAAGTGCAATTCGTCACGTCTCCGGGAAATTATCTTTCTTTAGAGACTTCATTTATAAATATTGATTGCGTTTAGAGAGCCGCAAAGGAAAGTTATACTACTGAAATAATACGAGACGATGTTGAAGCTAAGTGTAGCGTATGAGTACATTTATTCTCCAAAAGGGCGTTTCTTGTTTATACGATTTTATTTTGTAAGATGATATTTCACAAACACAAACACAATATAACATAAACAAAATATTGGTTGGCCACAAACCCCGGTTAACGCCTCCGTTTACAAACTTCAAAAGTTTGTTATTTGTTGTGTATCAGCCATATGACGTTAATTATTACTCAACACTACAATACTCATATTAACACAGTCAAGAGCAAAGCGAAAGCTGTCATAACAACTGTAACAAAAGTATCTTTTTTGAAAAAGAACAAACAAAATCCACATTATTATTTATTGACGTCGAAAGGTCAGAAAGTGGATTAATACAGTATGAGTCAACAAGTAGTAAAGTTCGGAATTTCGAAACGAATAGTTTAATAAACACTTCCCATCTGCCTGACGTACTTCCATTCGTTTTATTCAGTATTTCCATGTCGCTTCTCAGCTGAATATACAGAGGATATTACGTGTCCCGTTCGCCCAGCAGGAAAGTAAACCCTGCTCTAAGCAGAAGATAACTAACCAAAGTAGTAGTAGTAATGCTTATGTTCTGAGATTGTTCACTTTTTTATTTTGAATAGAATAAATGGTTTGAATAAGGGTCGGAGCCACGAATAATTGCGAGCGAGAGCATCCCGCTCCCACAATTTTTGACGGCAGCCCCCTACTGTCAGTTGCTGATATTAAAGGACTAACAACCAATAAACAACAGAACACACACACTGTACCATTATGTAAAATTTAGAATGTATGAGTAAATGATGCAGTTTATTTCGAAATAAATATTATTTGAATAAATATGATTTACCAGTAATTGTAGGCTGCATATAAAAAACTAGTTAACTTCTAAGCGTGTACGTTGATATAAGATTTCATCAAGCTGTACTCCAGGCTGTAATGTGACATTTCGCGGCTAGCGAGCTATAACGTAAGAAAATAGCGGCGTAATATACTTTTCGTAGAGTGAAATGTAATTATCCAGGAGGTATTACACAGATGACATTCACGAAAATGCTTTTGTATGTTTCGTTGCCCGAGATGCTGTCGAAGAGCATCTTTGTAGCACTAAAAATCAACAGACATCCGACTCTTCAATAATAAGCATCGTCATTGTTCCTCATTTATTTTTAAACACAACCGTATTGATTTTTATGCGTTATGAAGCAGGAAAAAAATCACAATGTGAATGTAGGCAAACAGAAATCACCTACTTTCCATCATTCAAAAAACAACTTTGAACCCCATCCAAATAGATGTAAAATCAGGAATCTTTTTTCTTGATTTTCCAAAGTAAATTCTAAACTGTACGACTAGAATTTTTCTCTCTAATGAATTCAACTAAATCACCAGTGATATCCTACTGACAAAATATGTAAAACTCACTGCAGATTAACACAAAATTGAAACCAATCTTCTTGAATGTTACGATACAAAGAAAGTACAAGGATCTTTCGCTTTCACCTTTGATTGATTGGTCATTCCAGGAGAGTCAATACCTAAGCTCATTAGTTCCGTAAGTGTAGTGTTTGTTTTTATCACGGGAGGTGGCGGTGATCTTCCTCCGCTAGATGGCGAAATCCAGCTTACGGAGTTTTCCCCAAACTATGAATCTCACACCAGCGGAGTATCGCCCCAGCCGGGACAACCTATTTTCTCCCGTCTGGTCTCCCGACATGTATGGTAAAGTATTGCATGTACATGTGTGTGTAAATAAGGGGTGAGAATCGAACAAGGAACACGCAGGAAAGAATATGCGCAGTTTGTGTCCCGTTTGTTAGGGTGCTGCTGCAGCATTCGCCTGGTGTTGATCAGAGAAACCGCGGAAAACTACCGATCAGAGCAGCCGGCTGCGAGAATCTTCCTTCAGACAGCTGCTGAATTCTACAGAGCTATGTAGGTAGTGTCGAAAATCCTGTTGCCGTCCGGACTCGAAACCTAGGACCCGGTCAGAAACACTGCAGTGACTTTAGTTGATGCTCTGAGCAAACCAAGCCGGTCTTTAACATACAAGAAATATTATAATAATCAACATGATTTACAATGAATTTGTTGTTTTATTAAAATATCTTTCTTTTTATTAGACATAAATAGTTTTTCATAGAGGATTATAAATGACATCATTGTTTTAAACATTCTGAGAGAAAACTTCACTGTACATTAAATTAATTTTTATTATAATTTTAAATAATTAAAAATTTGAATGAAAAGTACGTTTTACTAAAATTGAATTGATTTGTTAAGAGTTTACGATTATTAAATGTAATGGCTTACGAAATCGAATTATTTTATTCAACAATATTTTGTGTGAGTTCCCGGACTTTTAAAAACTGTATTTAGTTTCGAATAGCCTTGTTTCTACATTCTTGTGTAATATATATTTGGACTCTGCAAAAACTTATTTGCTTTTATTACCCTTGCTTTTATACCGTTTTCACGAATGTACTCTGATTAATCTTTTTAGGTTGAAAAGGCTACTTCATATTATCTATAAATAGTTTTGCAAACTACGTAATTCTGCAAACCATTTTCAATACTATCGATTCCGGTAAAATCGTGTATTATGAATTTACCCTTACTGATTAATCTAGCGCATTATCCTAATTCTGTGTATGAAATTTTAAGTCATACTCATTTGTATTACATGTATGCTTATTTAATGTTTATAATTACACTTCCTCACATAAGTACTTGCATTATACTTAAACGGTAAACTTGAAATGTACGAGTACAGTTTGCACACACAACAATAAAAACAAGAACAGGTTTTAATTGAAGAAAGTTTCAGTGGACGCACTCCCTGCAATCCCTAATCCTCTGGAAACTGGAATTATAAAAAAAAGTCCGTGAAATTCATTACAATTCGCATAAAATTAATTTATCCAAGAGAAAAAGGAACTTACGCACAGTCGCCGCTAAACCGGTAAACTAGGCCGTGCTTGCGTCACCGCAACCCCGTTTTGCTCTTCTCCCCGCCCCACACCACCGACCCAATAGGATGAAGCTCCACCCCACATTTCTCGGCACCCGCACTCCTGCCCAACTCCTCCGCGCTCTGGCCTCCACAGCCACGCTACATCGCGCAGCTCCCTGTCCCCGCCTCACCGCGCACCAGCCCCGGCTCACCCTGCCTCACCTTGCCTTCACCCCATTCCAAAACATCCCGCCACTCCCCTCGCCGCCCTCCAAAAGCCCACCCCGCCTCGCCACGTCTCGTCCTGCCACATCCCACCCCGTTACGTCCCTCCCCGCCACGTCCCTCCCAAACCACTTCCCTCCCAAACCACTTCCCTCCCCGCCACATCCACCCGCGATACGCCCCTCCCGCCACATCCCTCCCCGCCACGTCCCTCCCCGCCACGTCCTCCCCGCCACGTCCCTCCCCGCCACGTCCCTCCCCGCCACGTCCCTCCCCGCCACGTCCGTCCCCGCCACGCCCTGCCCTGCCACGTGCAGCCCCGCCATGACCGGCCTCGTCACGCTACATCCCACCCCGCCACGCTACGCTCCTCCACGCCACGCCACGTCAGGTCTTGCAAGGCAAGGCCTTGCCATGCCTCTCCCCGCCACGCTCCACCCTTTCCCACCTTCCCGCCACGCCACCCCACACCACGCCATGCCACTGCCCGTCCCGACACCCCATGACACGCTTCGCCGCCCCCTACCACGCCATACTCAGCTCAGCCAAACCCCGCCAGCTCCCTCCCCGCCCCATCCCTCTCCACCTCGTTGCCGCGCCGCGCAGCTCGCTTCTACTCGTCCGGACCACAACCTGCCTCGCCTCACCCCACTCGTCCCCTCCGCAATCGCTTCAGAAGGCAGAGGATCCCGCCACTCACCAAGTCACCCACCCTCTCCCCGCCTCATCGCATCTCGCTCCTCGCCTTCATGCACCCCACCGTCCCGCATTACTCGCCCCCCTCTCTTCCCCTCCTCCGGCGTACCACCCCCCTCCACCGCAATCGCCGCCGAGGGGAAGGGGTAGCGCGGCGCGAGCGGGGCCTCTAAAAGTAATATCTGCAGCGGCGGAGGAAACGGGCGTGGCGGTGGTGGTGGGGGAGAGGCGGGAGTGGGGGCGAGATGCAGATGAGAGGGCCGTGGTCGGCCGCATTATCACTTCAATGGGGCGCGGGCAACTGCGTCAGCGCGCCGATCGAGATAATTGCACCCCTTCCCCCCCACCCCACCCTCGCCGTCGCCGCCGGGGCCGATTCCGGCCTGGCGCTTGCAGCCCCTCTTCGTCCCGCGCCGGAGGACGTCTCCGCTCTTCGTCCCGCACCGGAGGACGTCTCCGCGGCCGACGGCGCCGCTCGCTCGCCAGCAGGCGCAGTCTGCCAATGCCGTTTCCGTCCTCTCGCTAGTGTTGTTGCGCGGCCTTGTCCCATCCCCGACTTGCCTTCTGTCACTGCACAGTAGGACCGGGGGAATGTGGCTCAGTGCATCAGCTGATGTCATTGCAGGGCCTCTCACCGGGAGATACTAGAATCGAGGATTTTCGACACTTAGCTTGTCAGTTGGGTCGAATTCAGTCTCAGTCTGGAGGACAATTCTAACGGATGGCTGCTCTGGTCGGTAGTTTTCCGTGGTTTCCGATCAACACTAGGCGAATGCCGTAGCAGTACCCTAAGAAACGGGCTACGAACCGCGCGCGATCTTTCCTTCCTCTTCCTTGTCCTATAATCTCCACTTACACACACACACTTACACTAGCATGAATGACACTACCACACATGCCGGGGACCAGTCGGAAGCTTACAGCTTGTCCCGGCTGGGGCGGTGCCTCACTGTTGAGAGATACCTGGTTGAGGGGAAAACCTCGCTAGTCGACGGTAGGTCGGCGCTGGATCTCGCCATCCAGCGGGAAAACAACACCGCCACCTCCCGATGTAAAACATGCACTACACTAACGGGTCTGATTACTCCTGTAGTTATCGTGCCTAGAATCACGAACAATCAATCAATCCCAATCACCCTCACCATTGCCGTTGCCATCCCATCCGTCTCTCACCACCGCCACTATCACCCATGCACGGCAGATCTTTGTCTTCGCGCAGTCACCGTTGCCATCACCGCCACCACCTCATCCACCCCGGCCGTTACCGTCCCCCAGCATAATAAGCGCCATCGGCGGGCGGCCGTGGAATTAGACGAGCCGGCGCCTCGGCTTGTCAACACGAACGGCGGACGCCTAACTCTCTCTCTCTCTCTCACACACGCACACCCCCGCTCATACGCTCGCACTCGCCCGCGCCTACTTCAAGGGCCTCCGTGACCTCGCCGCCAATCGCTTGCGTTATGAGGACCAGTAAGTGGTGCTGTTCCCTAACTGGCGCTCCACTTGACTGCTTCTCGGAACAGAAGGAACTCGAACGCAGTGTGTTGCGTGGCGTGCCCTTTGTTTTGTTTCTATTGCCCCAATATTCCGTTTCAGTGAACCTGTAAGTACTTCTGAGAAGAAGCTATGTATACCATTGCGGTAGTGGGTTAAAATTTTGAGGCAGCGCCTTCATGCGAAGAATACCATTCGATTCGTTGTTAGCTTACAATATGAATAAAAAAGAATCGAAAGTTAGGCAGAAAACCTAATGTCATGGTCTTCTGTATGTTGTTTGTTTCACTAGCTCTTAACAACGCTATATCTATTTTCTTATTTATTCAATCACATAAACACTTTCGAAACCAGTTCAGAGCAGAGCATTGTTTGAAAAAGTATTATTTCAGATTGTAGTGTCCTTAATGTTTGTGACTGCTCTTGCAAGAAAATTTTCTTAATTAAAATAGTATTTTATTAATATCTAAATTACTTATTTACACTGTGCTCAGAAATTGAAAATATCTATTCAGCCTTAAGAATTGTATTACGTATGTAGTTGTATGATTTCTTGAAGTAATCACGATCTCGGGAAAAAATTCAAAAACATCTGTATTAGTAATTTCCTAACGGTCAACTGCTCTGATCGGTGGTTTTCCGTGGTTCCTCCGATCAAAAACAGGCGAATTTACGGAGCAGTACACTAACAAATGGGTGATGGACCGCGCGCGATCTCTCTTTCCTTATCCTTGTCCTTGTTCATTCCACACCCGTTACTTACAAACACACATACACACACACACTTGCTTTCATACATTACCACAAATGTCGGGAGACTAGTGGGGAGCATGAGATTACCCCGTCTGGGGTGGTGCCCCGCTAGTATTAGATACCACGTTGGGAAAACACCTACATACCAACGTGTAGGTCGGCACCGGATCTCTCCGTCTAGCGGGGGCAGATTACCGCTACCTACCGTAGCAAAACATGCACTACACTTACAGAGAAATGACTTCAGCAGTTGACTCGCCCGGAACACACAAATCAATCAACCAACGGCAATTTCGCGTCTCGGCCCAAGCTTCCAACGGCGACGTTTCTTTTACTGAATTTTTTCTAGGGCAGTAAATAATTCCCCGTGAAATGTGCGAAGTACATGCTGTTGCCTATGCCAGAGCCGCGTGCGCGACCATTTTGACTGTACAGGGAGCGCGATAATAATCAATTGTGCACAGTCCCTTGTGCATGGATCCGCTGCCGTTTAATGGCCATATCGAATTTTACGTGGCACGTTTAGAGGATTGAATTTTCGTTGAAACAGCAGAAGTGGAAGGAACTTTTTTAAATGCCAAGTAATCTCCGTTGTGCCCGTTACAAATTAGAACCTGCCATATTTTTACTACCCCATTTTTCTCTATTAAAGAGAATTTTAAGATTTTTCTAATTAAAGAGATTTTTCTCGATTAAAGAGAAAACAAGAAAGAAAAAATTGGAGCCTCTTTGAGAAAATTTTGAAAATGTCTTGAAGGCTTTTTGTGAAGTACGCCAAAAATTGAAATATACATTTCAAATTAAGGGAGCCTCGACCGACATCTGATAGTTCCATCAAGGCGAATACCGCAGCAGTATCCTACACAACCATAGGAGTACATGTGGGAAGATTAGAACTTGTCTCGGCTGAGTCGGTGCCTCGCTGGTGGGAGATACCTGGAAGGGGAATCCAGAAAGCCCACTTTGAGGTCGATGCCGGATCTCACTAATTCAGCGGGGGGTCACAACTGCTCACATAACATGCACTACACGTATGGACTACCTACCTTCGTAATTGATGTTATCGGAAACACTAATTAATCAATCAATCTACGCGAATTCTTCTCCTCCACTACTTTTTTCTTCTTTCTTCTACCAACTCCTTTATCTCCTCGACCTCCTCCTTCACCATTTTCCCTCTTTTCCTTCCATTCGTCTTCTTTCTTTTTTCTACTTCTTCTCTTTTTCGATTTATGAAATTTCATTAGTGAAATAAGTCTTAGGAAATATCACTCGTACTTTAGAAATACATGCCAAAGCATCCGTGGTATTACCTATGATACTTTGATGCTTTAGCTCACGTTACTGGTATATTACTTGCTGTATTGATTTATTTATTAATAGGTTTACACTGTGTAGTATACATTTTCCTATAACCATTATTCATATTTTATATTTTATATTGTTCACATTATTTTAATTAATGTTTTCCATTTTATATTATTTTACAATTTTCTATGTTTAATTTTTTGTTCCTTCATATTTTGCAATATTCCTTGTATCCATGTTTTCGGTCTACTTCTTTTTCTTCTACCAATAGGCATCCAATTTAATAATTTTAGTGGAAGCCGTGTTTCTTCCATCCTGTGGACATGACCATACCATTGATTTACTGTATTGATGGTGGGTGGATTTCGCGTTGATAGCTACGGAACGCAGTTACTGCTTGGGTTTTATTTCTTGGCGCGTGGGGGCTTGTCTTCCGAATGGAATATCTCACAGTATTTAACGTCGTTCTTGGTCGTACCGCTAGGTGTCGCATGATCGCCAGTACTGCTCGATACAGTCGCGATCATGCGCTCCTAGCGACACGACCGAGAACGATGCGAAATACCGTAAGATAATCCATCGTGAAGACAAGGCCCCACGCTCCAAGAAATATAAACCCAAATATGGATCGCGATAACTGCGACGCCAGTCGCTGCCC
This sequence comes from Acheta domesticus, assembly GCA_031308135.1. Lineage (NCBI taxonomy): Eukaryota > Metazoa > Arthropoda > Insecta > Orthoptera > Gryllidae > Acheta > Acheta domesticus. Next base: position 33,224,115 of record JAHLJT010009436.1, read on the forward strand.
GTGCTCTGCCGGCGGATGCTGTCCAGACAGCCGCTTTGTGACGGGCGACGGGCAGGCGGTGAGTGGACCGAATTTGTTTTCGTGTTATGAACGAAACTTGTTTGGAGTGGACGCGCTGTTTGGCGTAGTTTGTAAACGATACGAATTGGATCAACTGGCAGCGTATACACAGCGTTTCGGCGTAGGGCGCAACCGACCAGCTCAGCTTCTGTCAACGCCCCTTGCGCCAGCGATGATGCAAGCGAGAGGCTCTTCCAAGTTCGGAGTCCCTTCCAATCTCTCTCTCTCTCTCTCTCTCTCTCTCTCTCTCTCTCTCTCTCTCCCAGAACTTCATCATCCACTTCCCAGCTGATTTAACAGTTTGATGTTTGACTCGTGTTCAGTTGGTCCCTGGTTCGATCCTCGCGGCGAGTTCATCTTGGAAGCCGGCCAAGCTGAATGAGATTTTCGCTGCGGTTAACGACCGTTCGTTCCCGCAGACCGTCGCATCGGGCTGTAACTGCCACCCGGGTTGACATTCCTTAGCGGTTACGGTTAACCACCCTCTCTACCTGGCAAATTGAGCTGCCCACTTTCATGCATTATTGGTCCGACCACTTTCCGTGTCAAGAGAACTGCCACACTTTGAAAGCATCCCTCGATCTTTCGTAATTACTACGATAACCATTGTAAATGGTATTATATTTCGAATCATATTACACATATTACTTTTCCTTACAATCTCGTCGCTAAAAACACTAGTCCAGTGAAACATTTTACTGAAATTTCGTTAAAACACCATGCAACAAATAGGAATAAAACACAAACAGAAATAATTATACTAATGTGAGTGCACGTGATTTAAAACTGATTTCTTTTTTAAAATCAAATTCAATATTTTTTGCCTTCTGTTACATTTTTGGAGCTCTTGTGTTAACCCACTCTTCTTGGTATGGGTTGTCCGAAATATGCAAAATCTCAAAATATTTTGTACAGTAACTCTCGTTAGCACGAACTCTCTTAACACGAATTTCGTTGGAATACGAACAAAACTTTGGTCTCTGTAGGGAATTTTGGTAATACGGATATTTATAATCCTCGTATAACACATGTTAGGTGTACTTCAGTCGCATCACTGGTGTCTTTCTGCTCTTTTCTCTGTTAATAAACACGTAGCCATATTAAAATGTATACCCACACACACTGCACTGCATCAGGCTTACAATTCTGTAATGTATAATTTTCACTTTCAAAACAATGCTTTACAAGAGTGGAACGTTCGTAAGAACAATACAACTATTTGCAAAATCAGTGTTCTTACTAGCTACAAATTACAATTTATGGAGTGTAAAGTACTGCCTAAGTACTGATATTTTTTAAATTAAAAATTTGTTTTTAAAATATCTCGTGTAAACTCTAGTGATTATTTTAATAAATATTTCTTTGTATTATATAAATATCAAGTTACTTTTATAAAACACTTCGTGACTAAATAAAAATATTTTGATTGAACGATACATAGGCTAGTTAAACTCGTATAAATGCGTGGCATACCGAACATTTTCCTCGCCTTCGGGATATTATTCTACAATGGCTAAGGTGTTTTAGAAAGAATTACATGGCATTTAAATATCTACAATTGAATGAAGTTATGCAGAAAACATACCAGCCTCAAGAATGACTATGGTTGAAAAGTGGTTTGGGAAGTTGGGACTTACTTTATAGGGAGAAACTTCCAGAAAAAAGTAAAAATGTCACAGGGGATTCATATAAAATGCCCCCAAAAATTAAAATAAGATGATTTCCGGAATTCAACTAGATCTTGATCGTGACTTTGACCGTGACCTAGTTTCATATCAAAGGTTTTATCTGTCAGAGGTTCAGTTCAAAGGTTTTATATGTCACATGATATTTCCATTCAAAGTGACATCCCTATTTTAAGTAAAAAGGAGCCACTCAATCTTCACCAATCTTAACTGTCCTTGTAGTAGCGAATATATCTTATTCCGGACGTGTATGCAAAGTTACTGCTCAAAATTATCTAAAACACCAATTTGAGATGTATTGTTCAGGCACTTCCAATACTTTTATTCCTTACTGTAGAAGGAAAAGGAAAAGATAATTCATTAACTCAAAAATAAAGAAGTAACAGCAACAGCTATAAAAATAAAATGAGATAATGTCCAGTAAGTTGTCAGAAAAATATACAAAGAAAACGATGAATTAGAAAGGTATTGTTATGTTTTACCACAAGCCAGACGACCTCAAATAGGATTTATGATCAAAAATCGATATTGTATATGGTGGGCTTTTCCATTCAATCTGCGGAAAGCGACGAAATATTAACGAGAGCCATCAATAGCCAGTTTTTTCGAGAGAACTGTGGCTGAGGCTGCATCGGAGCGACGTCCACAGAGGAAATATTTCAGAGCTGGTTCTCTAATCCTGAGAGAGATTGAGGCAGGGTGGGTGGCACGAGGAGGAGAGATTAGAGGTGGACACAAGGAGAGGACGGGGAGGGGACGGCGAGGGGAAAGTGGGAAGAGAAGGATAAGGGCGAGAAGGTTGGGATGGCGTGGTTGTGGGTAGCGGAAATGGAGGCAGGAAGGAATAGGGTCTGAAAGGATTGAGGATTGAAAGGAATGTGGACTGAAACGAGTGAAGACTAAAAGTGATCAGTGGAGGTATTGTGGAATAGATGGAATGAGGGCTGGAAGGACTGGAAAAAGGAGGGGATCTTAACTAACGGTGTTGTTTACTGCTGTATGTGTGGACTGGCAGGGAAGAGATCTGACGTGGATGTGAATTGCAGAGATGTGGATTAACGGGGATGTGGAGTGACGTGAATATGAAACGGTGAGGACGGGGATGTATAGAAGCGCAGGGTTGTATATTTGCGCGGAAATGGTGACGGGGTGCGGGGACAGGATCAGGGGTTCGGAAACAGGGTGAGGGGTGCGGAGACAGGGTGAGGGGTGCCGAGACAGGGTGAGGGGTGCCGAGACAGGGTGAGGGGTGCGCGCGGGTAGGGTGAGGGGTGCGGGGACAGGGTGAGGAATGCGGGGACAGGGTGAGGGGTGCGCGCGGACAGGGTGAGGGGTGCGGGGACAGGGTGAGGGGTGCGGGGACTGGGTGAGGGATGCGGGGACAGGGTGAGGGGTGCGGGGTCGGGGTGAGGGGTGCGGGGACTAGGTGAGGGGTGCGGCATGGGGGTAGGCGCAGGCGGGGAAAAGAGGCTAGGGGAAGGGGGTCGGCGGGAAGGAAAGGGGAGTGGACGGGACGGCGTCGCGGGCAGCCCCGCTTTGTATTGACGCGCGGCATAAAAGGACTGCTTGATCCGGTCGTCCGGGGAGGCCTGCGCAGAGAACAAGCCTTGTGTAAGCTGATACCGTTTGAAATCCCTGAAATTACAGTCGCACAAAAGCTCATACGAGAGCGCGCGGGTGGACGAACGTGTGACTGGAGCGCACTCTCGCGGCCGCTGCGGCAACATGCGGGCGTCCGGGCGGGGACGGCGGGGGTGCAGGGAGGGGACGGCAGCAACTAAGCGGGCGGCCGGCGGGGGTGAGTTTGGTGAGGGCACAGGCGAAGTGAAGCGAGGTGAGGTGTGACGGGGAAGGGCACGGGCGGGTCTTAAGCGCCGCAGGGTGGAAGCAGGGGGGAGGCAAAAGGGAGGACGATCACGAGGGCTATGGTGAGGGCGAGGGCTAGGGTGAGGGCGAGGGCTAGGGTGAGGGCGAGGGCTAGGGTGAGAGCGAGGGCCAGGGTGAGGGCGAGGTCTGGAGTGAGGGCGAGGGCTAGGGTGAGAGCCAGGGGCTAGGGTGAGGGTGAGGGCGAGGGCTAGAATGAGGGCGAGGGCTAGGGTGAGAATGAGGGGTAGGGTGAAAGTTAGGGTGAGGGCTAGGGTGAGGGGGCTAGGGAAAGGCTAGGACGAGCCAAAGGCGAGAACGAGGACAAGGGCGAGGGCTAGGGTGAGGGAAAAAGCTAGGGCTAGGGTGAGGGTGAGGGCTAGGGTGGGGGTTAAGGTGAGGGTTAGGGCGAGGGCGAGGGCTAGGGTGAGGGTGAGGGCGAGGGTGAGGGTGAGGGTGAAGGCGAGGGTGAGTGTTAGGGCGAGGGCGAGGGCTAGGGTGAGGGTGAGGGCGAGGGCGAGGGTGAGGGTGAAGGCGAGGGCGAGACCGAATTGCGGTGAGGCAGGGGCGGGACGATGCGGGTGGGATTGGCGGGCGGTGTCGCTGGCATAAGGGCGGGCGGGCGGGCGGGCGGGCGATGTGTGCGCAGCGAAGACACGCAGGTGAGAGGTTGCGTGTGGGAACGAGGGAACAGAGACTCCGAGCAAACGGGCGGAGCTGGGCTATTGGCAGAAACTAGAACTTTATCCTCTCCAGATGTGTGGGAATGGGAGGTAAAGTGGTGTTGATGACTCAGACCCAGGTGTGGAGCGCACACTGTTTGTAGTAAATACGGAGACAAGAAGGACAGCGAAAGGTTATGAGGCAATAGAACAGGCAAAGCTGTGCACCAGACGTGTAATAGAAGGAACGCCGTGATTGCGAAGATTCTAAAACTGGATTACGTGTAATTTCATGTTCATGTAATACTCAAAATGTAACTGTTCTAAATGCAAAATAGTTTATTATGGTTCTGCGATTATTTATCTTCGCACGATTTAATTGATGTTACCGTTTAATTATCATTGGATTTTGTAAATAAAGTTACGTTTATTTAATATATTATAATTCCAAAAATGGCATTAAGTAGTAAAAGAATGAGCTGAAGGGTTTACGATAAAAGAAATAAATAACCATGTCAGAATTGACAACATACTAAATCGAGCAAAGATCCAATGTGTGAAAGAAAATGAGAATCTGTTGAAGTTAAAGAAAGCTAAATAAATAATTTAAGGAGACCAGGGTTTTAGAAAAATGGGAAAACGGAAGGAGAAGTCTGGAATAAAATGTACCCAGTAGACAGTTTTCAATAAAATGTATTAATTTTTATTTACTCTTCTTTTTACTTTGTCTTATCAATTTAAATTAATAGGTAATAATCACTTTACTGAAACTGTACAATTTGAGTGGAATCTGAATTACGTTTCAATTGAACACTTTGTTTTATAAAAGTTATTTTAATCTGGATGTAAACTCCTATTATTCTTCCTCATAAAAAGGGAATATATGGGAAATTATAAAGGAAATGAGGAAATACAACTCACGCTAGTATTCTACTTTTTTGGATGAATATTAAACAAACTGACAGAGACTTGCATAAAACACAATATTCTTTTAAGCTAAAAGAAGTTAAATACGTTCCAAGGTAACAAATGCAGACGCTCTTTGGAATTGCATTTTTTCTGGGTTTCTCAAGTAGTTACTATATCTAAAATCCCATCCGATATCAAAAAGAGACAAAAAATACTATTACCTTGTGCAGCTCATCTTTTCAATTATCAGGTTGTCCTTTTTCCATAATAAGGGAACATTTTATTTTGGGTTGCAAACTTCATAATATAGTGAATCCATTGTTCCGATAGTTATTCTAACATACTTCTTAGAGAAAAAGGTACTAAAAAACAGACACATAAAAATAATGAATACAGTCACTCAAAAAATACTGACCTATAAATACTGTATTATATACTGAAATATGAATACACATGTGGCTTACAAGAAACAGAAGAAGACGAGGGGAGGAATAACAAATATGTGTGACTGGTTAGAGATTTCCACAAGGAATTAAATTTTCACCATGGGAACGTGGCGTGATTATGTTCTTATACTACCACTAATTCATGAGGAATCATCCTTTTATTACCAATAATCTTACATCATGATCACCAACTAATCGAAACCTCCAATACGATCAACTATCCAGAAAGGGGGAGAACAAATCAATAATCTTCCTCCCTACCTACGCTTTGGGACCCAGCACTGGCATCTCAGTCATCATGAACATAATCATCAGCGTGCTCCAGAAATATTTCCGATAAACTATATTTTTACAACAGTAATATGAATATGTAAAGTAAGAGTGATTCAGCATGGGTTATTATTATTCTTTCAAATTCCATTCAGAGAGCTGCACAATGTTTATTAAACGAAGGTAGGGTTGGCATCCGGTTGGTATCATTTGCGTAGTGGTAATCATACCTCAACGCCCGCTGGGGGCATTTCGCAGCCCCGAAATCGCGCGTGAAATTTTAAAACCGGCTGCTGGCGGGCGCCGCATATGCACGAAGTTGCGCGGGCGCCGACGCGACGGCCTGCGGTGAGTGCGGAGTCCAGCGCCGCGCCGGGGGAGGGCGTCGTGCGTGTTGGCGATATTCGCGGTTACGGCCGCGGTTAGGGAAAGCAACGGCGGCGGCGGTGGCGGTGGACATCACGGCGCGAGCGGAAAAGGCGGCGATTGCGGAGGGGGAGGCGGTGGCGGTGGCGGTGGCGGTGACGGTGGCGGCGGATGCAGTTGCGGAGATGGTTGCGGTGCAAGGGGTGATGGCAGTAGCGGTGGCTGCGACGTGGAGGTGATGGAGGTAGCGGTGGGGGCGGGGTCGTGGTAGGGCGGGGGTGGAGGTGGTGAAAATGAGGTGAAGGTGGCGGCGGTTGTAGCGGTTGTGGCGGTGGTGTTGACGTCGACGAGGACGATGGTGGTGGTGGTGGTGGTGGTGGTGGTGGTGGTGATGGTGAGGGCGGGCGGGGAGGGGACTAGACAGGGGTGGGGAATGAAGTGGAGGGTACATTGGCGGGGGTAGCATTGGCGGGGCGGGTGTAGCTTTGGCGGGAAGGTGGTAGCGTTGGCGGGGAGGAGTAGCGTTGGCGGGGCGGGTAGTAGCGTTGGCGGGGTGGGTGTAGCGTTGGCGGGGCGGGTGTAGCGTTGGCGGGGCGGGTGTAGCGTTGGCAGGGCGCGGGTAGCGTTGGCGGTGCGGGGGTAGCGTTGGCGAGGGTAGCGTTGGCGAGGGTAGCGTTGGCGGGGGGTAGCGTTGCCGGGGGGAACGTTGGCGGTGGATAGCGTTGGTTGGCAGCTGGGCGAAGGTAGTGTTGGTGGGGTGGAGGCAACGGCGGTGTTGTTACCGGTGGCGACGGCACCGTAGAGCATACGAGTGTGGGGCGATGGTGAGGGAGGCTGAGAGGGACGGAGGGTGAGCGCGCTGCGGCAACAAGCCTCCGGACTGCGTAAACTGCGCGGATGCGACTGAACCGCAGGCGGTAAGGCGCCGGGCAGTGCCCGCTAACGGAATTCTACGAGGTCAACAAGCTCAGGCGTTCAGCTACCTAAAACTTAACCGTCGTCCGATAGACGGAGTGATTAACGATGGAATGAACGAGTATGGACAAATGTTAGACGGAGGGTCGGTTGGGTAAATGGTATAAACATAAAACAATTATTCCTAGGGCTTCCTTGCGGCGGAACATATGAAAATAATTCTGTAGGACTATAACGGAGGTTTGGTGCTAGGCCTACGTTTGCGTGGTTCAACATAGTATCGTAGCTGAAATGCCCTTAGAGAGGAACATCACTTAAGAGATATTCCATTCCTGGTTTCCACCATACATTTTTATCTGTAAATATCAGGGAACTATCAGCTATCTTCACTTGAAGTTCTTACCAATCTGTAAGATGTCTGTATTCTGTTACTACTAACACATGGTTGATATACACACATGATTGGCAGTGTTGCTATGGATAAATAAACACTCACGCGAGTGCATGATATATTTTCTAGTTTCCGAAACATCATTTTAAAAGAAATTCTTATACAATATTACCAAAACTTAGGGCATTAAACTGTTTTACCAACATTACTATTGTGGTAAAAAAATAGTTCAGTTCACTTTTTTTAATTTCACTGGTTACATTAATCACCATGGAATGTCCAACAGCAGAACTTTCTTTTTAGATTTTGTGTGCACAAGAAGTGCACAAGAATGGTGAATGGTATATATTGTAAATATGGTTTAAGTAATAAAAATTTTCAATAATTTTAATACATTTAAAAACCAAGAATTTCAACTCATAAAGAGAATTATCGCAGAACACATTAACTGAAAAAAAGAATATTTAAAAATATTTTTTAAACTATATGATTAATAAGGAGAGGACGTAAGAAAATTGCAACTGAGCAGGGATTACAGCCCATAAATTCATTAAAAAAATGCATTGATAAAATCGCCAAAATGACTTCGTCAGAAATAAGCTCAATATGATTATCTGAACGTAACACTCTTGATGTCGACGCAATGTATTTTCTTCTTTAAAACATTTGTAGCGAAAATTCTCCAGTAGCATTTCACCTTCTTTTAAAAAGTAGACATTTTGGGTTAAGAACAGACGGATTTCTGTACTACTATTTGAAACTTTACATTCTTTTTAATGTATCCTCCACGATTTCTAAAAAATTGTAGTCATTTTAATGTAACATGAAAGTATTTTTTCCACAAAAAAGAATTAATATGTAATTGTATTGTGACGATTAATAAATCTACTCATTCATCACTGAAATGCCAAAATGTGTATTATATGATCATAGAAAAACGCTTCAGAATACTATCAGAATGCTAATAAACATCATCACATCACTTCAATTTTTAATTCACTGATGATGTGAAAAGTATTGTAAGTCATATAAATTCTCCTATTAATTTACTAATTTATGTAGATTATTTACTCGCATATCATCAATTGTTGTCAGTGGTAATCGGTCAACCTAGCCCGCAACAGTGTCAGGAAGCGTCAGGTTTCAGCGTCAGAATGTTGCCATAACAGAAATGACGTCTTTGCAGTTCGCATTTCCTTATACAAAGGATGTCAGATGACATTATCTTATTTAAAAAAAGGCCCTGAAGTTGTTCAAGAGTAATAGTAAAATGTCTGTTTTGAGTGAAAAAAGATGGGAAGTTGAGTCTCTAAATTAAATTCATCTTAATAGATCACTTAAAGTGAATAGAAATGATCTACCATGAAACTTCCCAATATTGAGTTCGATTTCGTAAAATAATTAGAACACAAGTGTTAATTTGTGTTCTAGTTTTATTCTAACATTCGAGTTATTATCAACGCCCTCGTTTGATAATTCACAAATATTGTGAGACCAAAATTTCTAAAATAGCTATTGACATTACTTTCACTGATTTCCAGTAAACCATTGAATTGCATTGAGAATACTTTTCGTCTTTCAGTTGCCCTTAGCTGTGATCTTCAGCTTCTACAAGAAGTGAATTCAGTCCCTCTCTGATTTCGTTTATTCCTGTTTCCCTTTTTGTTCTAGAAACTCTCCGAGTGCGAGCTAAGTAAAAAGAAAAATGTAAATTAAATTTAGCATGAATTAATTAAGACATTGCTAATTTCATAATGGTAGCTGAAAGTGAAACTTCTGAATCTGACTATACCCGAGAGTACGTGAATTGAGGTCAACGCTCGGAAGGAAAGACTACTTTCTAAAAGACCATCGAAAGATCACCTTCCAATTTTCTTCGTGAATAGCATACTAAAATTACCGCAATAAACAACGACAATATAAGTTAATAGACTACAAGATTATGAGTTGAGATATTATTATTATTATTATTATTATTATATTATTATTAATAATAATAACATTATTATAAAAGACACTAACGAACTTCGAAAGCACATCCAAATGGTTCAAGAAATCCAGAATTTGTGAAAATTTGTGAAAATTTGTGTGCGTGAAAATCGTCGAGATGTGTGCGATTTGTGCGCGATTTGTGTGCGAACGAAAATTGTTCTTTCGGCAACAAGTTTCAACAAAATTTTGTTTAAATATCTGGTGCAGAAGAATATTAAACATTTTTACAACAATTTCGATCAGAGCAGTAATACTGGAATCTTGCCACCCCTCCGCAAGATTCAGTCCTTTTCGACCGGGAGGTCCTAGGTTCTAGTCCCGACGGTGGCAAGATTTTCGACACTAGCTAGTCAGCTAAGTCGAATTCAGTCGCTGTCTGGAGGAGCTGCTCTGATTGGTATTTTTCGGTTGTTTCTTCGATCAACACAAGGCGAATGCCGGAGCAGTACCCTAAAAACGGACCACGGACCACGCGCTAGTCTTTCCTACTTCTTCCCTGTTCTATCTTCACCTCTTACACACACTAACATGCACTACACTACCACACATGCCGGGAGACATTATTAGGCAAGAAACATAATAATAATAATAATAATAATAATAATAATAATAATAGTAATAATAATAACAGAATGTAGAGGGATAACGGTGACGGGAAAAGAGAGAACGAAATTACGGTCACATCCTTTGAAAAGAAAATCCCTATTGTTGAATCGATTGATTGATTTATTAGTGATACCAGGCGGGTCAATTGCTAAGATTATTAGTCTCGTAAGTGTAGTGCATGCTTTTTTCGCGGGAGGTGGCGGTGATCTTCCACCGCTGGATGCCGAGACCCTGCGCCACCTACCCGTCGGCTAGTGAGGTTTTCCCTAACCAGCATCTCCCAGCAGCGGGGCACCGCCCCAGCCGAAACAAGCTATCGTCTCCCAACTTTTCGTCTGTTATGTATCGTGTAGCAAGTAAGTGTGTGTATGTAAGGAGTGAGTATAGGACAAAGAAGAGAAAGGAAAGATCGCGGTCTGTGGCACGTTTGTCAAGATCCTACTCCTTCGCCTGGTGCTGATCGGAGAAATCACGAAAAAAATCGATCAAAGCAGCCGGTCGCTAGAATTCTCCTCCGTACAGCGTTTGAATGCGACCTAGCTATGTGTCGAAAACTCTGCCACCGCCGTGACTCGACCCCTAGGACCTCCCGGTCAGAGGCACTGCAGCGACCTCAAATGGTGTCCTGAGCCACCTAGACTAGTATTGTTGAACTGAATGAACGTGAGCCATTCACCCATGGCCGCCTAGATCCACACTTCGTCCACTGAGAGGCTCTGGCTTCGGCGGAGGCTGCAGCGCAAAGCGGGGAGCGGCGTTTGGGGCGGGGCGGCGGCAGCAAGGACCGCGGCGACGCGGCGGCGGCGGCGGCGGCGGCGGCGAGGCGACCCTGCCGAACGGCAGTAATTGGATTAGATTTCATCGAACCGGCCCCGAGCCGCGGCGGCTGGCGACGCACGCTACATATCGAGCCCCCGAATGGCTAATTTCATTCGGGGGCAGCCGCACCCAAAGCACTTGAAACAGCACAAAGCACGCTCCGCGGCCAGGCTACCCGGGGAAGCCCCTGCGAGGTCCTGGCCAGGGGGCACCCGAAAACTTGGCGGCGCAGTTGCAAGATGTCTGGGGAAGTGTGAACCCCCCACCTTTCAAACACGATTAGAATCCAGAACGGAAATCAAACCCGAAAATCACTCACAGAGAGATACACGCACAGGTAGACTAACAAAATATCCAAATACCTTATTATGAGGACAATGATTTCATGCAGATTAGCAGGTAATGAGTTAACTAAATTGAGGCATTAAATGAAATAAGCGAACAATCCACGTCCACTCCAACTGGAATATAAATGGCATGAGATTTCCAATTTTGTGATTGGAGTAGGGGAAATGCAAAGTTAATGTTGACTAATAAAACCTAACAATATTATCTGAAAATAGTGCAAAAACATGAATTCTACATAACAAAATCTCATTTGTTGCTCTCATTAATGGTTAATAGGTTGCAAATATAGTTATTCATAAACAATGCTTCACGGTAAAGTAGGATTTACTCGATTATTTTTCGCTCAGTGTACAAAAACTAGTTGTGTTAATACAATCACGTACATTGTCGACCGCATTTTCACGCAAAATAAAGCAAAAAGTACTCAAATTTTCGAAAAATTGTACATGTCCTTATTTCACAATCTATCTTTAAGGAACAGATTACAGGGGAAAATCTTTCTTTAGACCAAACTGAAACACAGTTTCGATGTTCTCAAATACTTCCAAAAAGAAGGATGTTAGATTTCTCCATATTGATCATTAGTAGAATTCAACGCGCGTTATCTCTGCTTTGCCATTTTACGTTAACATATTTTAGGAAGTTCTTTTTTTCGGAAGTGTTTAACACTGCAAACTTTACGCAAGGAAAAAATACAGAACCAAAAATGGAAGAATTATTTTGTTCGTTATAAACTGCTAGCACAACTTGAAAGGAAATGATATGATTTGACTAACAATAGGACTTGCATCGGATTAGGGAGTTTCAGGTTTGGAAAAGATTAAATCGCCAAAATGCAAAATAGTGTAAAAATTTAAGGGGCATTATTGTGAAAAAGTGACATCTCCGCAAGTACGAGTAAATACATAACTGATCACACAAATTGTTAACATTGTACTCCAGAGAGTGATGCAGATCACTTAACTGGTTCAATGCTCAATCCTAACAGATTTAGTTTTAAATGCTCAGATTCGAATCCAAAATAATGCATTGTGAATATAATTAAAATAGTTTACTCTAAGCAAAATTTACTTATGATTTTTAAGTCTCTTTTAGGTTTTTATTATCAAAAGTTCACAAAAGGTTAAGTGTGTAACTTTTGTAAAAATCTGTAAAACTTTGAAATCACGCTCAGTAAGACACATGTAATACCTGGTTGTATAAAAAAATTCACCCCATATCACATTTAATTTTCTACGTGCGTGTATATTTAATACGACGTACGTGTTTCATCTTAAGATCAGATAATGTAACAGAATTCAATCATCTCAACATTTAAAAAAAATATTTATCGTCGCATCGACAACAAGGTCGTTAACGACTAATAAGATAAATTTATTTTACAATTACCATGTTAAATTTATAACCATATTCATTATTAAAAACGTAAGAAAATATAATACAAGCAATACAATACGTGCGTACATACACTATAATACATACTATACAATATTATACAGAGAAAACATTCATTATAATACAAACAACATTAGTATGATAAGTAGTTACTCTAAATGCTATTGTAAGTATTGATTTCCTTAACGAAATCAATAATTCCCTTTTGATTTCGAGTTAAGAATGTTATCATGTCTGTCTGCTAATTGGCGTTCTTGCATTTGTTTAGAGGGTAGTAAATTTAGTGTGTGTTTTACATTTAGAATAACTTTGCATGGTAACATTTAGAAGTTTTTTCATTTATTAGGTGCGTATGTGATAATTTAGAATATTCTGTTCTCAGTTTTGAAATGACAACCTGATCTTCCTGACAACCTGAGAATTCTTTGAATATTTTTGAAGACAATTTTCGAGACGTTTTTGTGTGTTTCACTAACCTTCATTGATTTACATCTTTCGAACCAGATATTTAGCATTTGAATGTATAAATGTTTCCAACAGTCCTCCAATATGTTCGTAATTTCAAGAGCGCATGCAGCAGTTACAGGGATGGCCATTTCTCATCGAGAGAAGTTCCGCAATCAGTGATACCATTGTGGAGTGTGATCCACGCTAAAATGATGTTTTTTCTGACAGTGGTAGATCATAATAGTTCATGGATTAAAATTACCATTTCATTCCTCGTATGGTTGCTATTTATAGTACTTGTTGCTTCGAGGAAACTGGAGAAGACAATGAACTTTTTGGAGTTTGGCGATTTGATTAGCTTGAAGGCTGCAAGCAGGGAGCATAATTCTGCTGCGGAGGTATGAGCATTTGAATGTAGTTGGTGGTTTATTTCTATTTCTTCGGTAGTTACAATAGCAAAAGTTCCAATGTTGTTTTTGATGCCCTCAGTGTATATTTTGTAATAGTCGGTGTATATAAAGATACATTCTTGTACTTTTGGTTTCCAGCCTTCTTTAGATGTATTTTCTTGTAAGTCATTTAGAGAGAGTGAGAGAGTGTGAGAGAGAGAGAGAGAGAGAGAGAGAGATCAGTAGTGGTCTCTGGGAGATTCCACGGAGGTATCAAGTAATTCTTTTTATTCTCCAAGCTTAGTTCCTTGTAATCAAAGTCTGCATCTCAACATTTTGTCAACGCTTTGAAGCCCATGTCGTATCTTGAGAAGGACAGCGGCATAACTCAGATGTAACATTTGAGAAATAAGAAATAAAATATGTCTTAATGCCCAAGAACTACCCTAAAATCAAACTGAGAAAACTGTATTCCGGTTGATAAATTGCGAATAAGAGAAATACAACTTTTTTCACTTAAGCGGGGCCACGGTTTACATATTTAGCACCAGGATTTCATCAAAAAGATCGATCGATTTTTGTGCATGTGAACCCTCAATGACAGCCCGAGAATTTTTTAGAATTTGCTGGCAGAAGGTGGTCTCAATTTCCCTCGTGATAAGATCGCTGTCGCTCCCGCTGCCAGGTCGCCAAGGTAGCGGATTTCCTTGCTTTGATTATGAAAATGCTCATTTACATTAAAGTCTAATTTGTTTTCCGTGTTTTCCCGGTTCGCGGAAAAAATGTATTTCGCTCCCCCCTCTCGGCTTCCGCTTTAATTAGTGACGTTGTTGGTGAACAGCAACAAGGAAAGAGACGGAAAGTGTTTGTCTCACCGGGAATTCCCAGGTGCGCAAATGGTTGAACCTGGAGTATTTTCTCAGATAGTTAATGGAATTGTTTCTTCTTCTTTTCTTTTCCTACTTCTTTATTTTCTTCTTCATCTTCTTCTGGCTGCCAATTTGCTTTCTTTCACGAATATGTAAATTCTTCACCTAGTTCTGAACATTTCATTATTTTGTGAACCTTCTAATTTTATCCACTGTGATTTGATACTATTTGTTGGTATTGTCTCTCTTAAAAATATGCCTAACCCTTTCACTGCTAACGACGCACCGGTGCGTCAAGCATTGCCGTGCCCGTAGTGCTAACGACGCACCGGTGCGTCAGAGCTCGCCGTGCCATCACTGCTATCGACGCATCGGTGCGTCGCGCTGCTCTTTCGGGTTCTCGTGTTCGTTGTTCGATCGCGTTCGAAATTATGCAATTGCCACGACATGGATCCTGTTCTGGACACTTTGAAGTTTATTTTGGTGCCTACTAAATAGCGTTTCAATGCTTCTGTTGCGAAATTTTTCTCGTGTTGTGGAAAGCATGGGCTGCTTGCACCGCGGGCCGTCGTGGGGCCCGCGCGCGTTTCCGGCCAAGCACGCGCAGGTCAAAAGATTATTGCAGTACCAGAATAAAAAACCCTTTTGTCTATCCACCATCCGTGTTTACTTCAACACATTTCCGGGGACTGCTTCTCACTTGTGATTTTGCTTTCCTGGTGTACGGTACGTGTCTTGATTTTTCGATTTATAAATTAGACGTTTGGCATTGTTTTTGGTACGATCAGGTGCCGGTCCAAAGCTCGGATCTAAAAGAGGGATGGAAAGTGTACGTTGTTTTGATAACTGAGAGCGCGCGGAAGAGAAGACCGCTCGAAAAAGTATTTATACTGCGATTTTTCTAAGAGCTACCCTCAAGGCCACTCAAATCCTATCTTCGCGATAGAATATGTCACGGCATTTCGCGTCTTTTCTCGGTCTTGCCGGTATAAGTCGCATGATCGCAAGCACTGCTTCATACGATCGCGATCGTGCGAAATCTAGCGGAACGACTGTGAATGATACGAAATGCCGTGACATATTCCATCGCGAAGATGGGATTTGAGTGGCCTTGAGGGTCGCTCTTAGAAAAATCGCAGTATAGCACAGGGCGTGCGGCGGCCGCCGAATGGCTCAGCACAGCGCGGCGGCCGGCGCTCCTAACGCGTAGCAGTGAAAGAGTTAACATTAATAATGTATAAATAAAATGTATACAGTAACTCTATATAGCAAATCTTGGTGTAAAACTGTACGAGAAAAATAGACATTATCAAAAACTGACTCCGTGATTAACTGCGCGTTGCTGACATTTACAGCGTTTAGAAGCTTCGTGAGAAGCAAAAGCCGATCAGGGCTCATGGGTCTCAGAATTAGAATAAAATTGCGCAATAATACTTTTTAAATTTCAGTTTAACCATAGTTTTGCTTAGTGACTTTGCAAACGCCTCTAAATGCTTGGTGTGTCAACACTCACACAATTAGCAGCTACTTATTGAACTTCTATGATGGTCTATCAACAGTTGACTGTAATATAAAAGAGAATCATACAACACTACTGAAAAATGGGTATCTTATTTATAGCTTTCGGGAAGCAATAGCAAAACCGTTCAACGGCTCTGCTCTGAGACAAGCTTGTCAAGGTCGCGGGTAAGGTAACAAGCTTACTGGAGATCGCGAGCACTGCGTGTAGAGAAATTGGCGCGAGATTTAAAAATAAGGGTTGTACAAAGATACTGAGTAGCGGTATGTCACTGGATATTTGGCCAATAAGTCTTTGGGAGAAGTTACTTGACAGTTGTTGTCACAAATTTAGCTACATTAATTCCCATTTTCTCTTTAAGACAAAGAAATGATCCATTAAAATGAAATAATACATTAGTTCGATTTGATATTCTCAATTCAGCGTAAAATTTTAAAAATTGAATCAAAAGAATACTGACTTTGTAATCCTGTTTACTAAAAGAATGAACTTTCTACGTTCAGGTTAGAAGGTTTAACAAACAAATATTTTGGTCTGTTAAAAGCGCTGTAAGTGAGAGTTTTAACTTACAGACTTAACTTAGTTCACATTATTGCTAAATACAATAAATAACTGAATGATGTAATAAAGCAACACAAACGAAAACAAGGAAAGGATTCGTGGTTCAAACATATTCCTGTCACTTAGAAAAGATGTTTATATAAGGGAGAATTTAGTAAGAAAATAAACTTCAAATAGTAGTAAGTAGGGAAGAGTATAAATATAATAAAATCTTTGGTTATTTGATAGAAACAAATCTGGCAAACTTATTTTCGTACCACTATTCACCATTCATACGAAGCCTCACGCCACTTCAGCTTACGGATGTACACCCCTTTGTGGATTTTAAAGGGAAATGAGTTCACAGTCAGGGGATGTTGCCCGTGCTCGTACGAGCGCCGGGCTCCTCAGGCGGGCAAGTAGCTCTTGCGGGCGCGGTTTGACGTGCTTGCTCTAGAACTGAACTCAAGGTGAAGGAAAGTAAGTTCGTCGATAATTATTTGCTCGTGATTGTACCCCGGCCAGCCCGGAACACAACGTCCGATTGCCATGGCTCCATCGCCCCACGGCCGCCTCAACCTCTGCGTTGGCCAGCACGGGCGAGGGCGGGCGAGGCGACGGCGGCTGCGCGGACGCGACGGGCGCCGCTGCGGGTCGTCCTCCTCCTGGCGACGCCGGGCGTCGCGGCGCCCGAGGAAATTGAATTTGCTCTAAAATTTTGCTCATAAATTCGAATGCCCGCCCGCCACTGGCCGTCCACCCTCCCACCGCACCCGCCCACCCCAGCCCGAGCCCCTCGCCGCCAACTGCCGTTGCCCGCGTCTGCCCGCACCAACCCATGAATACACCCCCTCCTCCGCGACCACCCCACGACCCGCCATCGCCTGGCGTCGCCCGCACCCGCTCCAGCCCGCTTCCGCCAACGCCCGAAGCCACCCACACGCTCGCCCGCGGGCGATATACGTGAGGGTCGTCTCTCTGGTGGAGGCGGCGGAGCCGGATGTAAAAGCGACGGCTTAGGGGAGGCGGCCGAAGCGGTGGAGGCGGTTGAGTTGGCAGGGGCGGATGAGTTTGCGAGGGCGATTGAGTTCGTGGGGGCGGTTGAGTCTGCGAGGGAGGTTGAGTCGGCGGGGGCGGTTGAGTCGGCGGGGGCGGTTGAGTCGGCGGGGGCAGTAGAGTCGGCGGGGCAGTAGAGTCGACGGGGCGGTTGAGTCTGCGGGGGCGGTTGAGTCTGCGGGGGCGGTTGAGTCTGCGGGGGCGGTTGAGTCTGCGGGGGCGGTTGAGTCTGCGGGGGCGGTTGAGTCTGCGGGGGCGGTTGAGTCTGCGGGGGCCGGTTGAGTCGGCGGGGGCCGGTTGAGTCGGCGGGGGCCGGTTGAGTCGGCGGGGGCCGGTTGAGTCGGCGGGGGCCGGTTGAGTCGGCGGGGGCCAGTTGAGTCGGCGGGGGCCGGTTGAGTCGGCGGGGGCCGGTTGAGTCGGCGGGGGCCGGTTGAGTCGGCGGAGGCCGGTTGAGTCGGCGGGGGCCGGTTGAGTCGGCGGGGGCCGGTTGAGTCGGCGGGGCGGTTGAGTCGGCGGGGGCCGGTTGAGTCGGCGGGGGCCGGTTGAGTCGGCGGGGGCGGTTGAGTCGGCGGAGGCGGCGAGTGCGAGGGCAACGGCGAAGGCGGCGGTGGCGCAGCGCGCGTGCCGACGCGTTTCTTGAGCGGTGCGGCGCTGGCCGGCGATTTATAGGAGGCCGTTCTGCCTGCTGCGCACCCCCTCCCCCGCCCCCGCCCCCGCCGCCGCCCCCGCGCGGTCGTACGATGGGTCGGGCGCGGCGCCGCTTCATTACCAGAGGAAGGGTCGTGAATCCGAATGGCTTCGAAAAAGGAGATTGCGAGCTCGTCTTACTTTATTCTGATATGTTGGAGGAAATCAATGGATTAATGGCTGGCCGATTTTATTAGGACGTGCGGGGATATCTCCGGTCATGCGTTTTCCTTTACTAAAGTATGTGTAGTGATTCTCTACATTAAAACATTTGTAGACTGTCACGGCAGTACCTTGGGTATGCAAGGGTTGAGTGGCAAAAATTCGAGATTTACCCGAGCGACACAGTTTTGAAATGGGGATGTAGCAATGGTAATCTCACTCGTATTTCTTCTGATGAGTATTCTTGTTTTCCTTGGAAATAATTGAATTTCCTGGAAAGAGTCTACTGTATTTAATTACATGAACAGCCTCAATTTTGCTTAATACAATAACTTTCCTTTCCCTCTCTCTCCAGTTTTTACTACATTAACAACACAAATCGATAAAAATGCAATAATATTCTACATGGTTTTTGGTAGCGGCTTTAATTCATAGAGCATTATTTACGTACATCCCAATTCACAAAATGATTCACAAACATGAATACGCCAGCAATATTATTTTCATTTACACCCGTAATAAACAGGAGTATATTTATGCACTTTCGCATGAAAAAATCTGAATAACAATGTTTCTCGAAAAATGTATTTTTCTTGCTTTGTAATACAGATGAGCATAAAAAACAAAAGAAACAACTCAAATAATAACGATAATCAGAACGAAGCACAATAACGGTTATTTGGAAAGGAATTAAAGTGAAGGGCAGGTAAAAACTCTTTGTACAGATGTTATTAAAACGAAACAAAATTGTGACTTAAAACCAATAAACTGTAGGTTCGTCAAAAAATTCTGATAAATTAGTTATATGTAAAGAAGTATAATTGGAGATCACATATTTGTTCATTATACAAGAACACATATGAAATAAGTAGCAACAATATACTGTCTTCATGTCAAGTATGATAATGAACAAATTTCTCTTACGCTGGATACTTACTTTACATGCAAAGATTCATTCTGTCAGTAACATAGAATTCTGCAACATATCATACTATTGAGATAACATTCCATGCCCAATTTTTTAACGCATCGATTTTTTGGCATATTCCAAGAAGCCTAGAAGAGGAAGAAAAAAAGACACAATGTGTATTAAAATACAGACTACGTTTTCTACTTCATTTAATACATTCTGGCTTGAGAATAAAAGGAAACGTAATGAAAAACAAAGACAAGGGGGTTAAAATTCCGTAGTAGAAACTAGAGCGTACGAAAATAGCTTGACAAAACTCTTAGTATTTACATGTATTATATATTGTATACCGTGTGTAGTATAAATCCAAAACAATAAATGGCTGAAAAGTGATTTATAATATTCCCGAGTTTCCAATTCCAAACAGCTATTAAATAAAATACCCGCGACGTTGTATTTGTCATAGAAACTTTCGCGGGAGCGTCCGCAGGGCGAAGATATAGTGGGCGGAGCACGTAAGGCACAGGGCGACAAAGTAGCCCATTCCTTTGCCTGAGAAAGCGGCGGATTCGTAACACAACACGCGGACGCAAGACGACAGCCGATAAATCAAGGAGAACCACGGAAATTCTACAGTGAAATGCATTACTCTGCATTTCCTCTCCGTAAACGGCCCCGCGGCCGCTCACGTTATTTACTTTTCCATCACGACCGTTGACGTCTCCTATATTACTTGCATACGTCTTAATGCCTTATCGCGCGACACTGTAAATCTCAGCCTAAGCCCGCGTCACCGCGCGCCGGCGAAAAGGATACGGCCCTTACAGCGCACGGGGGCGGCAAGTCCAGGTAAGGCTCTGGGGCCCCTCCCCCCCCTCCCGACGTTAGTAATTCTTGGTAAAGAACAGCCACATTCAGCGCGGTAAGTCCCTCCCATTCAGCATTTTAAGGCCGCGTCTGAAAGAGAGATAATGGTGGAAAGTTCTCTATTTAATCCGTTGAAAGCGGCAACAAAACGAGTAAGTTTGTTACACTAATTGAGTTTATTTCCTGAGCGGCCGAGGGAGCGCGACGTGGTCCGGCGTGGAGCCCGGGGCGGGCACCTGACTGAAAGGGGCGTGGCGGGGCGGGAGGAGGAGGGGAACCCCGAATCTCCGCTTTGACCCACTCCACCCCACCTCGCCCCGCCAACTTCCCCTTCCCGCTTCGACTTTCTCTCCTCTCACCGCGCTGCCCAGACCCTTCCCGCCTCGCCGCGACTAACCTCGCCCATACCCGTCCTTCCTCCTCTCCCTCCGCCCCGCCTCTCCTCCTTCGCCCTTCCCCGTCCCCTCCCCTCTCTCCCCGCTCCACCCATCAACTTTCCCTTCCCTCCCCATCTCCTCCCGCCCCTCTCCCTCTACTTCCGTTCCTCCTATCCCCTCTCCCTCCCCTCCCGGCCCCCCCATTTTGTCCCGCCCCTCCCCTCTCTTCATTCCGCCCATCACACAACGCCTTTCCTCTTTTCTCCCCCACCCTATTTCGTCACGTCCTTCCACGTCTATTCTTACTTCTTCCCTCCCTCTCCTCTCACCTCCTCTCCTTTTCCCCTCCACTCCTCACCCCGCCCCGCTATCATCTCCTCTCTTGTGTTTCCACGACATCCCTATTCCACGACACCCCCCCTCCATTCCACACTCCTCGTAGCCCTCTCCTCGCCCTGGCGTTGAGCAACCTTTTCCTTCTCACCCCGTTTCTTCTTGCCACATCAATCCCCTCCTCTCTCTCCGTCGTCTCACCCGAGTCGCGCCTTGCTTCTCCTCGCCTCGCCTCGCCTTGCCCGGCCGCCGGCCGGTTTGATCTTGTATTGGTCTCTTTCCCGCGGGCCGCACAAAGCCGCCCTTATCCACACCCTTCCCGCAATTCTCTCCCCCAAACTCCATTGCTTTAGCGGCGGGAAAGGGGGAATTATCGGGGGCTGCTTCAAAGGCAGCGCCCAGGGCAGCCAAGGTGTTTATCGAATGGAGTACACAGCGCGATCTCATTCGCCGCTTCTTCGCCTTCCGCTTTCCCTTTCCCCTCGCCGCTCGCTCGACAACGTCCACTTCGCACCGCCGGCGCCGACAACTCAAACGGCGCCGGCCGCCTCCCTTGCAGGCCACCCCCCCCCCGCTGCCGTGTCCTTGTCCACCCACCCCATCGTCTCCTTCTCGCCCTCCAACTGCCACAACGGGAGAGGTGGCTCAGTGCTTCAACTGATGTCACTGCACTCCCTCTGACCGGGAGGTCCTAGGTTCGAGTCCCGTCGGTGGCAGATTTTCGGCTCTCGCTAGATAGCTAGTAGGCTGAATTCAGTCGCTGTCTGGAGGAGAATTTCAGCGGCCAGCTGCTCTGATCAGTACTTTTACGTGGTTTCTCCGATCGAGGCGAATGACGGAGCAGTACCCTAACAAACGGGCCACGGACCTCGTGCGATTTCTTCCTCTTCCTTGCCCTATCCTAATCATTTGCACACACGCTGACATGCATTTTACTACCACACATGTCGGGAGACCGATCGGGGACTTAGAACGTGTCTCGGCTGGGGCGATGCTCTGCATGTTAGAGGTATCTGGTAAGGAAAACCCCACTAGCCGACGGTAGGTCGGCGCCAGATCTCGCCATCCAGCGGGGGAAGATAATCGCCACCTCCGTATGAAAACGTATGTACTACACTTTCGGGAATAATGACCTCAGTAGTTCACACGCCCGGAATCACTAATATAAATAGAATATCTAACAATAATCTCAATATAATCACTAAAACAATAACACATTGTTACCGTCTCTCTCTTCCCCGCTGTCTCCGCCGCCGCCTACGGTTAGTTCATCGGCGAATATGCTTCCTCCATCGCCATTTCCTCCTCCGCCGCCTCCCCGTCGCTGTTCGAACAGCCTCCGGCTTCGCTCCGCCGCCGCCGTCGTCACCGCTTCCGCATCCCATTCGCTCCGTTTCCTCTTCCTCATTCACCCCCTCCCGCCCTTGTTGCTTCGACGCCCCGGCCCGGAGTGGGATCCGTTGCCTCTGTTGACGCAACCACAGCCCCTGAAGCTTGCCAACGACCTCCCTTCTCTGTTTTAAAGGAGTCCATCGTGGTCCTCTGCCTACTTTTCTTTCAGATTGGAGTCGACAGTCTATCAGCAAACATTTGCCTCATTATCCTAACCGTTTTTTTGCTTCTTGATTGTTCTCAAGAAGAATGAATTAATTTCACATGTCTTAGTTCCATTATCTAAAAGTTTACTTCAGAAAATTATCTTTAAAAATACACGACGGCCAAAAAGAATTAGGACAACATTTCAAGAGAGTCTATAAAGCGAGAATCTAGCTAGTTTCCTTTCATTTCTCTTACCACTTCAAGAAATCCGATACATATCTACGTATATAACATTCAAATGAATCTGCAAAAATTTGTCAAATTATTTTGTCTCTGCACTAATCTTATCATATTTGACACTTTGCTGAGATCAACAGTATTTTTTCTCTTTAGTAAGGTTTGACACAGAAAATGAAAGTAAGAACAGTTTCGTACTAAGAATTAATACACACTCGAATGGTTCCCAAGCTCGAAGTAACAGCTTCGGTTTATAATTTTCCAATCTTGTAAAAGATGTCTTATAATATTTATTTCGTAAATAACTAATATCAAAATAGTGGTAATCTACCGGCTTCTCTCGCATAAATGTTGCGTTACTCAGTAAAGAAACACGGCAGCATGGAGGCAATGGATTTTTTCGGATAACAGTGATTTTTTTTCGGATGAACTTGGATAGGGTTTCCCCTACTCATTTGCAAACAAAATAAGTTTAACTCACGAACGCAGGAGATACTTTGCTTCGGGGGTGCTCTTTCCGGAAAAGGGGTGGCGAAGTCACGCTGTCGAAGGGGCCATGCACCATGTGCAGGGGAGTGAAGGACGGTAAGAGCAGAAGGTTCCCTCCAGGCCGAACCTATTCTCTTAAAGGCCTAAGGCGGATGACAGGGAGCAATAAGAACAGGGATGACCTCAGTCATGCCAAACAGCAGTTGATTGTGGAGGTGTTACACAAGCACCTGACGTAGCCCAGCCGCGGTGTGGAAGGTACCCGGGAAGAGTTACTTTACAGCGGCCATCGGACGGGTTGGCGAGACTCGAAGTGCACGGCGGTCAGAGGCGAGGGCGGGAAGCTACTAGAAGGAACCCGGAGGATCAGTCTGGACTATCGGGGTGGAGGAGTGCCGGCAGGGCGAGTTAGGGCCGATCTGAACCGACGTGGGGGTGAAGTTAGGGCGGTGGGAGCTAGTTTGGGCAGATCTGAACCGACTAGGGGTGAAGGGAGGTCGGCAAGGCCAGTTTAGGCCGACCTGAACCGACGGAGGAGTGGAAGGTCCGTGCTCATGGGCGACGAGCTCTCGAGTAGCATTCGTCACCCCGCCAAGCGAAGGTCAACCTGTTATATAGGCCTTTACTGTTGAGACGCTCTTTCCGCGGCGGAGCTACGTCAATGTGCTCACGTGGGCGTCAGCCATCTGCGGCCACGCGACAACGTAGATCAGTGGTGTCAAGGTCTTCTACAAAGGCTGTGGCAAGCGCCGTGGGACCGTAGCATGCCGCGAGCTTCTCTGCGCTACTAGCGTCGGGAAAGGGAACTATTAGTAACCCCGCCGTTTTACAATAGAGATGGCGTTGTCTCTGGTGGGGTGACGCACTGCGTGGAGGGGCGATTTCGTTTTGCCCCATGACTCCCACTCGTGGCATCGACCTTGACAACACTGACGTAGATAGTCGAATACGTTTAGTACAAATAATATTACACTGTATGAAAACTACAATTGGGTGAATTACGGATGAAATGCTACGGAGGTAAATTTTGGATAAAAAAAGTCGTCGAAAACAGAATCTTGTGAAAACAAGGGCATAAGAAAACCAGGGACTGCATCATATCATCCACCGGTCACTCACCGCTTCTGCGCCTACCCTATGTCTCAGCAATAAGATCCTTCACAACGGAATAGAACCAATTACTTCCTTTAGTACAAAACTGGCACTAATTTTTTCAATAACTTAAATCATGTACGAGGAGCAGTCACTTATGAAATAGGAACCAATCAGCCCCCACTCTCCCTCCTAAGAAACAGACTCACATTTCACATTTTCCTTCAATATCTCTCCGACACTAGATAAGGCAAGAACATTTCTTGCAATTACCTGTCCTTTCCATCGTATTTCCTTTTTAATTCTGTCATTACTCTTTAACAAAATTCCCTCGCAATAACCCTGGTTGAAAGTATAACACATGAAATCACTATCAGGGAGGTAACAAGAAGTTACCCCCTTCACACTTTGCTGATGCTGCTCGGCCAATCAACTGAAGAGCCTCACGGCTGAACGTTGTACTGTCTGTGAATGTAAAATAAAATTAATAATAAAAAATATCCTATGTCGCGTTGCACCGCTGTCAGACGCATCTGGCGGCGGCGACAAGCCATTCCACGACTGTCTCCCCCTTCGAGATTCACAAGGCCCTCCAACAGAAAAGAAAGCATTGTGAGCGGAGTTTGCACACCCCTGATTGTTTCTCCGCGAATGTTGCGCAAAGAGATCTCTGTGTCTTTTGGAGAAACAAACTTCGGCCCCCGGGGAAGTATTCAGAGGAGAAGCTTCTTTGTGCACTCGGAGAAACTATAATAAGGATATTCACGCGGCTGTGTTGTCAGAGCACCAGATCCGTTTTCATCACACCAACCTTCTGAAAAACCTCGAAAATCCGTTTGCGTTGTACACAATACAGTACGCGATGACTTCGTATATATTAAAATTCCATGTAGAATATTAAGCTTTAGTTTTTCGCGGTACTTCTCGTTGTGATAAATATTGTTTCACTTACTGTTTTTACTATTTTGCATATTTTTCACAAAATGTATGCTGTTTGCTTCGAGGAAAAATGTTTACTAAAAAAGAAACTAATCAAAGTTCTATCAGCGCTAGCAATACTATCACGTTTGTACTTCTTTGCTTTTCTCACATTCCCATCATTCAAATTAAACAAGTAACCGCTCGGGTTAAGAGATACATGTCATGTGAAAGTGGCTATGGTTTTCCTAACAACGACTATTAGGAACTATGTACAAAACCTCAGATGACTCGTTCTCGTTAAAAAACCTCGATTGGATTTTGGATCGTAAAATAACAGTTCTAAATTCTCATTTGTGTTCGTAGTTTTAGAATAGTACTTATGTACCAGTTAAAAGTCGTTGATATTTACAGGGCTGTTGAAAACTTAAGATTATAACTTCCTAAGTACAATAACTATCACGTAAAACACTTATCCTCCTTTCAGTGGTTTCCTTATACACACTCGAAAGTGAGGAGTAAGGGGCTTGTACAAAAAAAGGCGAGAGATTTCTTACATTTCTTAATGTATGCCGAAGTTTCGTCAGTTTGGAGAGACTAAGCGAAGCCTTCACCTCAACTATTGATGGTGAGAATCAAATTGAGCACTGTTTTATTCAGAGGTCAATGAATACGAGATCAAAAAGTAATGAAAGTCGTGTGAAGTTCAACATTTTATGTACTCACTAGTAGTTTGCAGTGAATGAAGTAGGAAATGCACGTTGTATAAAGAGGATATGGAGAACCATTCTTTTTATTTGTTTAAAGTAAATAAATATTTAAACAGAAGTCAAACCAGAATTTTTATGTTGTGAACAATCACGAATATAGATTCTTCGCCGACGAGTAAGAGAGAAAATATTGTGGCGACTAGTTAGTGAGTTATACAAATTAAAGAAAGGTACACGAAATTTTCCTATAATTAACCTTTTCGCTGCTACGGACCCCTCCCCGCGCGTTGCCGCCTGGTGCTGACTCGCCGCGGCGGCCGGTGACCGCTGTGTGCGCCGCCTTTTCCTGATCCCGAAGGGTGCGCACGCGCAGGGCAGGGGGCCGACGTACCACTACATTTTGCAAGTAGCGAATTATATTTTTCCGAATTTTGCAGTGAATTCTACATACTGCAATTGCTAAAGAAGAGGGATAACTTCAATTCTTATTTTTCAAATATTGCGCTTCAAGTGGTGGCCATTGTTGGTGTCGTTGCTTTCTACATACCATTTTGAGAAAATTTCATTTCTGATATATTTTTAAAAGCAGAAACGTACAAAAAGAACCAGTATGTGCATGGTGATGAGCCGAATACCGGAGCAGTGCTCTAACAAACGCGCCATGGATAACCCGCGATTTTTCCTTCCTCTTCCTTGTCCTATCTTCACCCCCTTACGCACACTTACACTAGCATGCACTACACTACCACACATGCTGGGAGGCAGATCGGGAGCTTAGAGCTTGTCCCGACAGGGGAAGTCCCCGCTGGTGGGAGATACCTGGTTGATGGCATGAAGAATTTTTTTACAAAAAGCGGTGAAAGACTGTTTAAATCAGAGTTAAACAACGCCATAAGCACACATAGAATTGACGATTTTTAAAATCATGCAATCAAAAATTCACGAATAAAAATATGCTGTTGTGTGCCTAACAAATATGTTTTCCATTAATAAAATCATTCTAATCAAAACTACATAGGAATTGCATAAAAAATTAAATCTTCTCGTACAAACAAGCCCAGATTGATAGATAGATAGATAGGGTTTATTCTACAATTGGGCTGATGTTGCCCCGTGGCAGAATACAGAAACACAAAAGTACATTAAAATTACAAAACACAATTAACTATAAAAACAATATATAAAAAATCAATATAAAAAACAAACGAATTATCTTCTTCATTACCTAGAATATGCAACTGCATTTACATGCCTATACATATACAACAAATGAAACTACATATATACTAACATTTAAGTAAATAAACTTACTTACATATCACACCAACATTCATACATACAAACATACACGCTTACATACATATCATACAAAGACAAAGGAACACTCGCATACACACCATCCTACAAGTATTCACTCACAATCATATTCAGACAAATATGGATAATCACTTTTACCTACAACATAATAATATACAATACTTATAATAATTTTTACATTTCTAACACGTAAAAACACTCGTTAACATCACTTCACTGCACTTCACGTCACTGCTCCTCATAAAACTTTACTTAAATACTAATAGCTCAATACTTTTTAGTTTACTACCCATAATCGCACCTTTCACTTCACTTCACTTCACTGCACGTTTTCACCCTATCGATTAATTTCCTATACTTTTTTTCTAAAACCACGCGCTGAGCAAGGAAAGGGCTCAAAAACTGTCGCAGGCAAATCGTTCCAATCTACGATTGTTCTGTTTACAAAGGAGAATTTGCCTACGTCCGTTCTTTGAATTCTAGTTCTAATTTTATATTTATGATCAAATCTATTAAAATAATCTGGTTTATCTAGCCTTCCCCGTATTTCCTGCCATGCAGAGCCACCAGTGTAAGATTTATACATTACGCAAAGTCGAGCCCTTTTTCTCCGATGTTCTAACGATTCCCAACGTGCAGGTATGTTCCTCCGAAAAGTGTATTTTGCCGCTCTGTTTTGTATCCTCTCTAAGCTCTTCTTAAGTCCTATTCTGTACGGATCCCAACAACTAGCTCCATATTCCATTACTGGCCTAACAAGCGAGGTATACGAGATTTCTTTTGCTTTCGTATTGCATTTTTTAAGATTTCTCATAACGAAATGCAAAGACCTCCAAGCTTTACCCACTACGTAGTTAGTTTGTTTCTCCCATCCCAACTTACTATCCAAGAGGATGCCAAGGTATTTACAGTTTGAGACTCGCGGAACTACGTCATTACCTAGCTGATAAGGCAATGTATGAAAGTCTCTGGCCCTACAAAATGTGATCGCTTTACTTTTATTTCCATTTACAGTCATTTTATTAGCTCTTGCCCAATCATTAATCTTATTTAAATCTTCCTGTAGTTGAATCATATCGTGCTGTTCTGTAATTTCCCTAATTCTGTAATTTCCCTTGATACTATTAATAGAAGTAGCCCAACCCTTTAATTAGGTCTGTTTCAATTACACACGGCATTTTTTAAATCTCGTGTTTATCAATACTTTTAAAGGTCAAATATTTAATGTTTTGCGAAGTAGATAAAATATTTTGCGAAATAGATACAATGTTTTACGATATTCGTTATTCTTTGACAATTTTCTTTGACAATTGACATTACTATTATCTTTGACAATTGACTTTCAAACTAGGCTTAATTATTCTCCAATTTTGTATTCTAACAAGATATCTCGCGATACTTATTTACTAAATAATTACTGCCACATTTACGTTACAAATAAATACAAAATTGTGAGAAAAATAATCCTAATTTGCGTAGAGACAAACATGCATTTAAGCAATAAAAGAGAAACATTCAGTGGGTTTTTTTTGTTTTTGTTTTTTCAGAAAATTCAGTCCGTTTGTTAGAGACAAACATTTTTAAGCAATAAAAGAGAAAATTTCAGTCCGTTTTTTCTTTAGAAAAGTACATAAATCTGAAAGGACATTTAAAAGTATTACAATTCACTTTATGTTGAGAATTGCACTATTTGTAGGGAAACGTTGAAAATGTACTACAAACCTCACAATTACAATTTGGTTTCAGGCGAAGTATTGAACCAGTTTTAGTGTTTTTAACCACATTAAAAAAATGCCGGGTCAAAAAACGATAAACTAATCGAATAATGAAGAAAACTTGCTTATAACAAGAAGAAAATGTTGTAAAACTCAATGTCATGACCACTTGTAAACACATTAATCAGTGTTGAAGTTAATAAGTTGAGACACTTTACTTCTGAACGCAATAAATAATCTTGGAGGAAATACGTTGTGACACAATGCTTGTCATTGTCAAAACGACAAAGCATGAAAGCCACTATAAGTGTATCTCGCACTTCCTGCAGCTCAAGATAGGATTCCGAATTACACGCGGGGTGGCAGCCGTTGCAGCAAACGAGTCCCGCGGTTCCGCTCTTGTCCGCAGGTCCCGCGGCGAAATCACAGCGCTGCTGCCAGCACCCCCGCAGAGGACACTCTAAATATATAAAAATAACAATAAGTTCATCAAATAATGAAGAAAACATACCAGTCACAAAAATGTTAAAATTGAATGTCAAAACCACTTTCAAACTATTAAATAGTCTTGGTCTCATACGTTGTGACGCATTGCTTCTCATTTGTAGTAATTGTCAAAACGACAAAGCGTTAAAGCCACTATAAGTGTATCTCGCACTTCCTGCACCTCAAAATAGGATTCCGAATTACTCTCGGGTGGCAGCCGTTGCAGCAAACGAGTTCCGCGGTTCCGCACTTGTCCGCACGGCCCGAGGCAAAATCACAGCGCTGCTGCCAGCACCCATCGCCGAGGACACACTAAATATATAAAAAAACAGTAAGTACATCAAATAATGAAGAAAACATACATTTTACAAAAAAAGGTAAAATTCAATGTCACGACCACTTCAAAACGCATTAAATACTCTTGGAGAAAATACGTTTTGACACAATGCTTCTCATTTGTAGTAATTGTCCAAACGACAAAGCGTTAAAGCCATTATAAGTGTACCTCGCACTTCCTGCAGCTCAAAATAGGATTCCGAATTACTCTCGGGTGGCAGCCGTTGCAGCAAACGAGTCCCGCGGTTCCGCACTTGTCCGCTCGGCCCGGGGCGAAATCACAGCGCTGCTGCCAGCGTCCGCCGCCGCGCCCCCGCAGCGTGACGCTCGCGTCCGCGGAGGTCCTCTCATTACCAGTGGACGCGCGTAATCCACGCGCATCTGGCGTGGCGCGGCAACGCACATTGTCACGAAACATCGCTCTAAAACCAGGTGATTATCATCTTTTAGCGCGTAGTGAAAGACCACTCGCGGAGCGCTGCAAGTGAGAGACCCGGCTGCCAACGCCGCGCCCTCCGGCAGCACCACACCGCCGCCGCCGCCGCCGCCGCCGCCGCCGCCGCCGCCGCCGCCGCCGCCGCCGCCGCCGCCGCCGCCGCCGCCGCGCCGGAGAGAGCTTTGGCTGGCGAGAGACAGCACGCGAGGGGATATTGCAAAGCTCGGCTTTTGTAGCGGTAATCGCGACTGGGGATGCCGGACTCCGCCGCAGCTGGCGACTGTTCTTTGCGGACAACGTTTGACAATGGCCGGCTTTCGATAAGGCAACGGGAGAAAACTGAAAATAGAGGGTAAATTTCACTTTTGTGTGTGTCACTGAAATTAAACACAATCCGTTACTAGATGGCAAGATACCAACTATACTAATCTTGCCTGTGACTACCTAATGCAATATTCGTTCAATTTCGAACTCGAAAATTAATGGTTACGTTAATTATTCCATGAAACGAGTTTCGTCGTGGTAATTGCAACTGGAGATACACGCATGGACCTGCATTTTGCGACTGCTCATTGCGAGGAACTGTGCATATTGTCGGGATTTCGACGACGCAAAAACCGGAGGAAAACTCAAATTATATGCCATAATACACTTAGTTATGTAAAATATTCTTTGTTTCTTTTGTTTTAACTAATTTTCAAAATATTGCTTCTTCACCTGTTTTTTTTATTTCGGGAACAAATCGCTATCGATTATGCATTATCAAAAAATCGTTAGTTTCGATTATTATTTTGATTTCTATAGTATAAAAATATTTATTTAAAAATGATTCATTATTTAGCATAAATAAAAAAAATTAATCATCGCAAGCTGTCATTCAGAATTTATTTAGAAAATACAAAAACTTGTAATATAACAAATCAGCAATCACAGTTAATTTTTGTAGTCGTTATCTTGTGTAAACAGAAAATTAATTATACCAGTCACATATTTGATTAATTTTACGGCGACAAATAATTCGGAAAAAATAAATTTTTATTTGCGAATCATATTTTTTGGCACGCTCACTTCTGATGTTGGATTACACGTTCAATTTATAGTTTAGGAAACTTAACAATGTTAAGTTCACGTGTTCAATCTTGGTCGATATATTTTCCTTGGCCAAAGCAGTATCAGCAAGAATGCAATACCAACACATTATACTAACACTAAATGAAATCACGCACTAATAGCAATGGGAAATGAGAAAACGTGTGTTGCACCTTCTGCGATTGCTCCTTCAGTCCATGTCAATGTAATTTTCTGCCTTCTTTTGTTTCAGTTTGGATTCATTCTGATCACAATAGAGCATTACTTCATAATGATGCATACTAAGTGAAGTTAATAATTCTTTAACCTAGACTGTCAGTTTTCTTGAATTATTATTATTATTTTTCCTCTAAATCACGACTTAAGATGTTATGTGTCGGCTGAATATAAAATCTACTCCAGGTTGCAACCAGCTACCTAAGGAGCAGATCTAGGGACTGTCGGTGCCTCTACAATACTTTGCGCAAAATGTGGGCTGTTCCAAATAAAGCTATTTCTTGCACTTCCCAGTCTTTTGGATTACCTGGGAGTTTAGACAAGTTCTTACACAAATTTTGCGGAACAAATCCCAGAGCTCCGATAACTATCGGTACGACCTGTGCTTTTACGCCCCACATTCGGCTGATCTCGATTTCCAAACTCTTGTATTTAAGACTTTTCTCTGCCTCCTTGGTAACGACGTTTTGATCGCAAGGTACAGCAACATCCACAAGCAAACACGATTTGTTCTCCAAATCCCGGATGACTATATCCGGTTTGTTTGCTGCTATCGTGCGATCAGTTGGAATTTGTTGGTCGTACAATATCGTACACAATCCAACAGACGTCACCGGTTTCGGAGAGTGTTCGTACCACTTGGGGCATGTGTTCGGAACTTCGAGGGCGGTACAGATCTGCCAGTGGAGGTAGCTACACACCCTGTCGTGTCTTTTCAAGTATTCGGTCTTTGCTAGGATTGGACAAGCTGAGACAATATGATCGATGGTTTCTACGTGTTCCTGACAAATGCGGCATTTATCATCTTGGGAAATTTTGAGAACCGCTTTATCATAATGTCGTGTTCTCAAGGCCTGATCTTGGGCAGCTATTACAAGTGCTTCCGATTCTGGCTTCATTCTTCCCCTTTTAAGCCACATAAATGATTGATCTTTATTGATCTGTACCTTGTCCATTCTTTTTAGATATTGTCCGTGGAGTGGTTTGTCTCTCCACGATTTCTTTAACATTTTTTGTGTCTCAAATTTCATGTTAAGTAGCATCAGAAGTTCAGTGTCTCTGTCATTCTGGTTGTCTTGCATAGTCTTGTTCGCAATGCTTCTTGCTACACTTACAATGCCTCTGTTTCCCATTCTTCGGTCAGATTTCATGACCTGCCTCATTAGTGGGTCATCTTGATGGCTGACTACATACTTTCCCATCCCGGTTATTGCATTGTGCCAGGAGGCTTCAATTTGTCTCAGGCCTCTTCCTCCTTCCTTACGTGGCACATAAAGTCTATGTACATCAGCTCGGGGGTGGGCAACATGATGCATTGTAAGCAATTTTCTGGTTTTTCGATCCATGATGCGAATTTCCTGTTCCGTCCAGTCTACTAGTCCGAAACTGTATTCGGCTACAGGCACCGCCAAACTACCTATTGCAGATATTTTATTCCTTGAGTTCAGAGCGGACTGCAGGACAAGTCTCACTCGTCTATAATACTCTCTGCGAATTCTCTCTTTCATTGTGTCGTTCGAGATGGTCTCACATTCTTCAATGCCCAGATATTTGTAAGTTTTACCTGGCTCAAGATCTTGAATCACAGTGTGTCTATCAACTTCAATGTTCTCGGACGTGGTCATTTTGCCTCTTTTTAAGTTGGCTTTTGCACACTTGTCAAGACCAAACTTCATGCAGATGTCATTGCTAAAATCATTGATGACAGACAGCATTTGGGAGAGAATCGCATCATTCTTAGCAAAAACTTTAAGATCATCCATGTAAAATAAATGTGATACAGGCCTTTCATCACCATGGAGCTTGTAACCAAAGTCAGTGTGCGACAGCTGTCTTGATAGAGGAATCAAACTAATGCAAAACAGCAGAGGGGATAGTGAATCTCCTTGAAAAATTCCCCTGTTAATCTGAATACTTCTGGTTTCTACTACTCCCTTTCCGCTGTGGATTAGTAACCTGGTACTCCACGACCTCATACTAGCCTTGCAAAACTCAACAAGTCTAGGATGAAATCGATAGATCTCCAGGGTCTTCAAAATCCAATCGTGTGGTACACTGTCAAAGGCCTTCTGGTAGTCAATCCAAGCCATGCTTAAATTACGTTTTCGTTTCTTTGCATCATTCAAAATTATTTTATTCAGAAGCAAGATTTCCTTACAGCCATAAGAACCTTTACGACATCCTTTCTGTTCAACTGGCAACAGATGGTTCTTCTCTAGGTGCCTATACATTTTGTCAGCAATGGCTGCAGTTATAAGTTTGTACATTACTGGTACATTATGTACATTATTATTATTGTACATTATTACACATTATTATTATTATTATTATTATTATTATTATCATCATTATTGGTAACAATTCCACATCTTCATTATAGACAGCCACTTTTTATTCAAACACATTTATTACATTATCTTCAATGTTCTCTTTGCTTGCGACGTTTCGGAGATTCTTTCCTCCATCGAAATCAATATTTGATGTAGGTTCCTCATCGTAATTGTTTATTTTGGCAAATAATGCAAATTACAGATTCTTCATCCATGTTTCTACGGCTACAGCTGTTCTAGGTTGGAGCGTAGCCATAAAGGATGGTTTTGAGATATCTTTCTTTCTGAATTGCATGTTGAAGCATACCTTACTTAGTAAAATAACTAAAAATCTAAGCCACACTAGTGGAACACGTGGCAAAACCAAGACATAATTCTTTAACCTAGATACTGTCAGTTTTGTTTATTATTATTATTATTATTATTATTATTATTATTATTATTATTATTATTATTATTACTATTATTCCTCTAAATCACGACTAAAGATGTTATGTGTCGGCTGAATATAAATCCACTCCAGGTTGCAACCAGCTACCTAAGGAGTAGATCTATGGTCTATCGGTGCCTCTATAATAATAATAATAATATTATTATTATTATTATTATTATTATTATTATTATTATTATTGGTTACAGTTCCACATCTTCATTATAGACAGCCACATTTTATTCAAACACATTTATTACATTATGTTCTCTTTGCGACGTTTCGGAGGTTCTTTCCTCCATCTTCAGGCTAATTACAGATACGCAGAAAATACGTACAGATACGTAGATAAATAGAAAAAAAGTGTATCAGTACGGAATCGTTGGGGCAACAGAGAGGTTATCCGGCGCTTATTCCATTACGGACGAAGAGCATTGTTGGGCGCAGAGCGGCCAGAGGGAGCGCCGGGCGAGGCCCGTCGCTTGGCGCGTCTTCGAGCAGAGCCCCGTGCAAGCGGCGCGGTGCGGGGGGCGGAGCCTGGCGGAGACGTGGGCCGAAGTGTCCCCGTAATCACGGACCGGCACGCCTCCCCCCTCCCTGCTTCGCCCCGCCTGTCATCTCGGGCCCGCGGCCGCAAACTCCACCGCCCCGACGACGCTACCGTTCAACGCTTCCCCACAGCCATCGCCACCTCCGCCTCCTCCTCCGCTTACTCCCGTCCCGCTCCGCCCCGCTCCGTCCCGCTTCATCCCGCCCCGTCCCGCCCCGTCCCGCTCCGCTCCGCCCCGCCCCGCCCCGCCCCGCTCAGCCTCGTCCTGCCTCGTCCCGCCCCGCTCCGCCCCGCTCCGCCCCGCTCCGCCCCGCTCCGCCCCGCTCCGCACCGCTCAGCCCCGCTCAGCCCCGCTCCGCCACGCCGCGCAACACCCGGCTCAGCTCCGCCCCGTCCCGCCCCGATCCGCCCCGCCCTGCTCCGCTAGGCCCGCCCCGCCCCCCCCCCGCCCTGCACCCGCCTCGGTCCTTCCTTCTCACCATGACCGCATCCACTAACCAGGTCGCTACCCTCTTCTCTCCACCCGAACAATCACCGTCCCAGTCATCCTCACTGCGCTGCTCCACCACTCTCCACTCCGCCGCTCCTCGCCACCACGGCTTCGTCGCTACGGCAGTGCACATCCACTCCGCCCCGCTTTCACCACTCTCTCTCTCTCCAACACCACGACCGCCTCCATCACCCCGTCGCTCACCCTCCTCTCTCCACCCCATCACCGATATCCCCACCCCAACTCCCTCCCCGACCATCACCTCACCCAGTCACTCCGCACTGCGCCACTCCTCCACTCCCCACCCCCCGCTTCCTCCGCCCCGCCGAGTCTCCACTCCGTCTCGTCACACGCGAATCCCCCGGCCTCCTCAGCGCCGCCCCGGAGTGACCAGGAGAGGCACAAAAACGCCGCGGGCGGCGGGCGAGCGGCCGCGGCCGGAGGGGAAACGCGTTAGCGGCCGACGCGTGGGCGGAGACGAGGACGGGCGCGGGGGCGGGGCGACTGTGGAAATAGAATGGCTGCTCCGCTGTCCCTGGTGAAAGGGGTCGCTCAAATCGACTTAGCCTGAAAGCGCGTCCCGCGTCGCGGCCGGCGGCGGTCGCCCCGCCCCGCCGCCCGCCCCGCCCGCTCCTCCCCCCGCCCTCGTGTTCTTCCTCACTCCGCCTTCGCCACGGCCCGCCTCGTTCAGCTCGCTCGATGATCGCCCCCGCGGACGCCGCCTTAAAAAAGGTGCGAATGGGGTTCCCCAAGGCTCACATTGGGGGACGCACTTTCTTCGAGAAGCACGTTATTATATCGAAATTATTTCTATTGTTGTTCTAGATTAGATTGAAAACCCTTCTTAATCGTTCCTATTAGTGTGCCTCGATCGTTTATAAGTGTTATTTTTTTTAACTAATGACGGGGGCAGTCCGCTCCAACGAAGTAAACCAACCAGTGTACAATCCTAAGGTGATATTTTGTATATTTTACTATAAACCTATTAGTTTTATAAAACTGTAAACTATTTGCTTTAACTATTGGCTTTATAAAACAATTTGAGTGAATAGAATTATCTGAAAAATCTGATTACTACATGTAGATTACTTTTTTAAGGACGTATTGATTTTAATGATTTTCTACATTAGGAGGGGACTCGCGAAAATCATATGAGGCTGGAAATAATTTGAAAGAGATGATTTTTTTTGCAAAAAAGTATTTTGTGTGTTCGGTGTGCTTCTGGTGTCGACAGTGGCAACCTGTGCAAAGGACTTTTTATACATTATCAGTTATTAACATTCAGTGGTAAACTAACAAAGTTATTTAACGCTTATTTACTAATTAAATGCAGGACTCTGCAAGATTTCAGATTGAACAGAATAAAAATAAAAATCGTGAAAAATAATTTTCACCAAAAGTGTACATCGTTAGTTTAATTGGTAGTCCCGAAATATTTTTTAAAATACTGTTACGAGTGTGCAATTTTGTTGGAACGTACAGTTTAATATTGAAACATCACCTTTAAAACTCTTATAATTTAAATTATCTCAAACACGTAAGCGGTCAAATGTAATTACATCAATTTGCATCAGCACGAGTATTTGCGAAAAAAACATCACGACGAAGGGAGAGGCAATGGAATATCACATGTAGATAACAATTCTTATTTTTAGTTGTAGAGATCTACTGGATTTGTTAAGATCTATGATGGCTTTTTTTAAGTTTGCCTTAAATTTAACTGCGGATATAAATGCAAAATGCGATTTAAATAAACATTTTAAAAGTGCAATAGAGAGCAAATGTGTGCAGTGGAATTCGAAAGGGAAGTCACATAAGGTAGTGCAATGTATTACAATGTAGTGCCGATCAATGTAGCAGTACGTGTGGACAGACTTTACCCTTATTCATTTCATTTCCAGGGTAGTTCATGTTAGTTTAAATCACCTTTTGGTCTCTAAGTTGTCGATGTTACATATCTTCTTAAGTTTAAGTTCATTATAAGGCTCACAAAATTAAAATAGCGAAAACAGGTTTACAAAATTTATATCAGTTCTTGGTTTATTGGCATGCTTTGAGACAAAGTGGTATTGTGCTATAACAGCACCTACTTTCTCGCCCGAATTATCACCCAAAATTACGCCAAAAGTAATCAAATTTTCGAAAATATACATGACCTCATTTGAAAATCTATCTTTAAGGAACAGATTCCATTATGGGAAAAATCTCTATCTCTAATATTTTAGTAGTAGAAAGACTACGAAAAACTTTTGAACTTTGAAATGTTCGAAAACTCAGGGTATTTAGGGAACATGCGATCTGCACCATTATTTTGACGTCCTTCACACTATCCAACAAAAACATTTAATCAAAAACGATGGAGCCATTTTTTAAAAAACATGTACCAGTGCTTCATATAAAGTACGCCCCAAATTTAAACTATCGGTTTCAAATTCAAGGATCCGCCACATCAGCCAGATCGATCGAAGAACATCAATTTTGAAAAAAATCGGCAGAACGGTTCAGCTGATAGCGTTGTTGACAAACAGACGGACATACGTTTTGCCGTCATTCGATTTTTCGGTATCAAGGATCCACAAATCACGGACTCTGGCTACACCACCTATTAAATGATTTTTTTTCTAAATTTTAGAACTGGACTTATCCACATTTTCTTTACCAGGGCACTGTAATAAAAGGTTTCCGCCGAAAATTCTCCGTTTTTTCTCACAGTATTACATAACTTTCTCTTAGCTAGAAGTTCGTAGCTAGAAAGTAAAAAAAAGCAGCATAGAATCGTGTGTAAACGGCGAGCACCTCCTAGTCGTGTCCCCAGAGGGCCGCTGTCGTGCGGTGCGCCGGCGCTGCAGATAAGAGCCAGCGCGGCTGGCCCGCCCGCCCGCCCGCCCACGCCGCGCCGCGCCACAGCAAACAGCGGGGAGCTGATGAATTGATTGTGACAATATGCGGAGGCCGGAATCGAACCAGTGTCCGGAGTATCAAGTGGCAATCCCTTTGTTTGTGGCGCGTGATCCATCAACACGGCTATAATTAATGGGAGTGTTGGTTCTGGCGGGTCGCGGGGTCAGGGGGGGTCTCTCTGGGCACACAGTGCCCTTCCCCGCGCTCCCCTCCCCTGTCTGCGTTCCCGCGCCGGCATCGTCGGTCCCTCGTCTGCGACGGCGACCGCAAGACGAGGTGTGTGGGTGGGGCCTGCAGAGGCGGACACGTTGGATTCTTACTGCGATTGAGATGCTCGTCGTCATTAGCAGCGCAGAAGAGTCGTGCACGGTGAAGGGTAGGGTTATGAAGAACAGTATAAAGCGGTACTGTAGAGTAGTGTGGGTGTGAAGTGGTGTGCGGGTGCAGTGGTGTGCGGGTGCAGTGGTGTGCGGGTGCAGTGGTGTGCGGGTGCAGTGGTGTGCGGGTGCAGTGGTGTGCGGATGCAGTGGTGTGCAGGTGCAGTGGTGTGCAGGTGCAGTGGTGTGCAGGTGCAGTGGTGTGCAGGTGCAGTGGTGTGCGGATGCAGTGGTGTGCGGATGCAGTGGTGTGCAGGTGCAGTGGTGTGCAGGTGCAGTGGTGTGCAGGTGCAGTGGTGTGCAGGTGCAGTGGTGTGCAGGTGCAGTGGTGTGCGGATGCAGTGGTGTGCAGGTGCAGTGGTGTGCAGGTGCAGTGGTGTGCAGGTGCAGTGGTGTGCAGGTGCAGTGGTGTGCAGGTGCAGTGGTGTGCAGGTGCAGTGGTGTGCAGGTGCAGTGGGTGTGCAGGTGCAGTGGTGTGCAGGTGCTGTGGTGTGCGTATGCAGAGATGCGCGGGTGCAATGGTGTTCGGAGCAATGGCATGATGTGCATCGCCGGGCGAAGTAGTGGTCTTTGGGTAGTTGTCTACAGTGCAGTGAAATGCAGTGTGTCGATAAGAATATTTAGTTTCATGCGGTCAGATAATATGCAGAACAGAGATGTAATGTTGTGTGACGGAATGTGATAATGAGCAGAATGTTGTTCTTTTAATTTCAATTTATTTTGTACACAGTATTACTAGAAAGTTCTTGACTATTCAGTTTGTCACTATGTTGTTACAGTAAAATTATAACAATACATTCATCAGTTTCTTTTATTTACTTGCCACTGAAATGTCTCAAATTCGTTCAAAGAATGTTCTTTCTCACTTCAATGTCAAGAACAAGACACTACACGTTTCTTTTTAGTAATTTGAAATAAAAATTTTGAGAACTGAATCCGTAGTGTAACTAATTGCTATGCAACTTCATTCTTTAGAATTTTAATCGAGTAATAAAGTTTCATCCTTTCTGAATTTTTAAAAAAGATTTACTTACCTATATCAAATCCTTGAATGGTATTGTAACACAATATTCTGTACACATGGTGCATTCTAGGGTAATTATCTAAATCTTTCCTAGTGATCACAATTTCCTCCAATTTTTTGTATAATAATAGTCTCTTTTAATGTCGAAATTTTTTTCTAAGAATATGAATTATCGGTTTATTATCGTTTTTTTCTCTCGCATCGGTATAATAATTATAATCGTAAATACTACGTTCAATTACCCGATACACAAGCGCTGAAATACTTCACGAAAAAAGAGTTGCACAATGTGAAAACACCTTTCCATAGTATGCGTGTGGATTAACAAATCTGCCTCACTAATTTATTATAATCGGATGAAAATTATCACAGATAATTAAGCCATATAAAACGGCAATATATTCCGCATTGGCTTCATTTACATATAAAAAGGCGAACATATCGTTCGATTATAACCTTCCCCCAATTGTTTTTATCGTACCATAATAACACAAATTATGTATACCGAAGTTGTTATCTAGATGAGTTCACTCGATCACCTTGAGAACATTTAATGTAATAAAATAATATTAAAGTGTTTAAAAATAGCATAAAATACCACTGAAACATTTCGTATGAAGAGTTTCCTCATGCTCATAGGAATTCAATCAGAAAAGTATTTTCGCTCCACAAATTTCCACATTACAAGAGACAAACCTAACAATGAAAGAAAATGAAAGGTATTTTTCTTAGATGTGCTAATTATTTGAAAAAATCGTATCTTGTATGAATTTGAGGTAGTTTCAAGATACGTTGCTCCGTAAGGGACAGTGAGTGGTTTTAAAAAACATTAAAAAGGCAATATATAAGCAGTACGTCTGTAAATATACAATACTTAATCAACATTATTTCAAGATATTGCTTGGAAATCGAACAAATAGAAGTATATTTTACGTTTCTTATCTCCCTTGTTGACCTTCTCCGACTCTTTGACATAAAAATTCCGAACATAACCATTCCTTCCGTGTTTAAAAATTCTTGCTCGCAGAAATACATATGTGAGATCATACATATGTGATCAAATACATATGTGAAATCGTCTAAACTATTTAGAACAATTGTACGTCATATTTTTTCATAAGGAACATTTTTATACATTCTTATCAATGTTTAAAAAAACTTTAAAATGCGTTTTATCATTTAAGATTATTTTGTAAATGATATTGGAATTGTTCTCACTGAAAAATTGAGAACAAAAAGTTGAACATACGCATGCAGACGCAAATTTTTAAATAACCTATGATAGTGAACAACACAAAAGTGCAAAATAAATGAATATATTTTTTTGTTTCAGGTGAGTCGGGTTGAATTCTGCTGCTGAAGGCCGCCCACCATGTGTGAGTAAAACAACAGGAATAACCTAGAACATTCATGTTTCATTGCAGAGAAATTTACTGCGAGGTTTTTGGCAAATACGGGAAATAAAACTTTAAATCATGTAGGATAAGAAATATTAAATTTCTCTATTGCTGTGCATTCACATTCTGATATTTGAGCCTCTTTTATTGATAGTATTTGTTGTATTCGTTTAGCATTTGTGTTCACGATGTGTTTGTTATTTGTCGTCCTTAGTTACGGTCATAGAGGCAGCAGAGGACCGATAATTTTCTCAAAATGTCAACGTCAGTTTACGTTTCCATTTTACATTATTCCAAAATGTTTTCACAATATTTCTCTAGTGCATCCACATTAACTTCTTTGTTCACACTGGCTATGAAATAATTTTAACTAATCCTTGACAAGATGGTTTTTAAAATTACAAAATCGTCTTTCAAACTTAAATGAAATCGATAATAACCGGGAGGTTCTAGGTTCGAGTCCCGACGGCGGCAGGATTTTCGACACTAGCTTGTCAGCTAGGTCGAATTCAGTCGCTGTCTGGAGGAGAATTCTAGCGGCCGGCTGCTCTGATCGGTAGTTTTCCGTGGTTTCTCCGATCAACACCAAGCGAATGCCGGAGCAGTACCCTAACAAACGGGCCACGGACCGCGTGCGATCTTTCCTTCCTTTTCCTTGTCCTATCCTCTTCTCTTACACTTACATACACACACACACACACACACTTACATTAACATGCAATTAACCTACCACACATGCCGAGGAGACCGGTCGGGAGCTTAGAGCTTGTCTCGGCTGGGACTGTGCCTCGCTAGTGGGAGATGCCTGGTTGTGGGGAAACCCCCGATCGGTCAGCGCCGGATCTCGCCACCCAGCGAGGAAAAGATCACCGTCACCTCCCGATGAAATAACACACACTACACGTACGGAACTTATGACTTCCGTAGTTGACGCGCCCGGAATCACGAACAATCACAAATTAATCGCTCACTACACTACCACACTATGCCAGGAGACCGGTCGGGAGCTTACGGCTTGTCCCGGCTGGGGCGGTGCCCCGCTGGTGGGAGATACCTGGTTGAGGGGATAACCCCGCTAGTCGACGGTAGGTCTGCGCTAGATCTCGCCATCCAGCGGGGAAAAAGATCATCGCCACCTCCCGAGAAAACACGCACTACACTTACGGGGCCAATGACCTAAGTAGTTGACGCGCCCGGAAACACGAATCAATCAATCAATCAATCAATCAGTCGATAATAACCAACTAAAGAAAACACATAAATGTATCTTTTTCTTCATGCAAGTTCCAAAGTCGCGCCCGGTATTAACATTCAGAGCGCAACGTCCAATCTTGTTACCCTTTCAACAGAGACTCGAGAAAGATTCATTCTCATCTCAAACTTGCCAACAATTTTTTATCGAATAGGATCCCTTCGTTTCACGCGACTCGCTAAGTTGGCGCGCGGTTTGCAGTCTGCCAGCGTGCCAGCGCTCGCCGAAGAGCAGCGTATCCAAAGTTCGCGTATCGGCTCCCCGCCATCGGCGGCTGGCGTATGATTATCATCGCCCGCTCCACAAATACGCTCTGCGCGGACGGAGGCGGTGCGTGCGTGCGTGCGGTCGCGCGCGAGGCGAGAAGAGCGCCCGAAGGAGAGGGGGGAAGGGAGAACGCGACTGAGGCGACGCTCGCGGCGCCGCGCGGCACTGCAAACAACCCGGGGCGTATTTGATTCCCAGTTCGACACACAAGCGGCCGCGGAGGCGTCGACGCGGGCGGAGGCGGTGGGTGTGAGGTCGAGATGGAGGTAATGGTGGGAATGTCGGTGGTGGTGGTGATAATGATGATGGTGGTGGTGAGGTAGGTGGATGTGGAGGAGGAGGCGACCGGTGGCGGAGGTAGGAAGGTGGCCGGGGAGCTGTGGAACTTCTGGTCGGTGGATGGGGCGCGGGGAGGGGTTGGGGTGAAGATGGAAGTGATGGCAATGGAAGGAGCGATCAGTGGAAGGAGCGAGGATGATGGAAGTAGAAAAGGCAATGAGAAGAGGACGCGTGCGGCGGGGGCGGCGGGGGTGGTGGTGACGGGGGTGGGGGGGCGGTGGCGTTGGGGCGGGGCGTCGGGGGCGAAGCGTCGGGGGCCAGGCGGCGGTGGCGGGGTGGGCGGATCGGGGACGAGGGCGGCGAGAGCAGTAGCGGGGCCGGTGGCGAGGGCGGTGGTGGGGATGGCGGGGGCGACGACGGTGGCGGGAGCGACGAGGGATGTGGGAGCAATGATTGCGGCGACGGCGGCTGTGGCGACGGCGGCGGCGGGGGCAGGAGCGCAGCTGGTGACGGTTGCGGCTGGAATGCCGGCCAACACGCCCCGAAAGGGGAATTGCTCGTTCTTTGTTCGTCAAATCCTTTCGGACGGCGCTTCCATCCGACGTGGGAACAAATTGCTGACGCTGCGGACGGGCGCCGCGCGAAAGCCTTTGAGGCGGCGGCGGGGGCGACGGGGGCGGCGGGGGCGAATGCGGCGGTGGCGGTGACGTTGGTGATGAAGAGGGCCCAGTGGCGGCGGCGAGGGTGGGGTAGTGGAAGTGATGGTGATTGGTGAAGTAGGCGAAGCTGTCGATGCGGGAAATGCAATTGAAATTAGCGGTAATACCATGGGGATGACATAATCAGAGGAAGGTGTGTGTATAATGCCAGCCAGGGGGCAGGTACTGGTAATTAGCGGTCAGACCTGGGCGAAGGTAGCAGATCGGGTTCGGATGATTGCAGCGGCTGCGTAAATGGCTGATCGTAGCAATGGTGTGCAACGGGTTATCCGACTCGGTGAGGGGAAATGTGGACATGTATTTAAATTCTGATGTCCGTAATTTTGTATGAATGATATTGCTATATATTTCAGAGAGAAATTCAACATTTTTTCTGAATACTTTCTTTTAATGTAAATTAAATTAGTAGTTCATCTCATTCAGATACATTAATTTTGTAATATAATTGAAAAGCTCTATCCTCCTTCCTCTCTCTCTTGTTCATACAACCCCATACAACAAGCAGGCATATCCAACATAAATCAAATATATTAAAATTAATTATGGTACGGCCTATATAAGTAAATATGTAAATATGTGAAAATGGATGTATGACGTAGATTTATGAGAAAACTAGATTGAAAACAGATTTATTTACATACTCGGCATGTCCAGGCTCTCCTCGTCCTGTTATCCCCTCACAGCCTCCAAT
The DNA here is from genome assembly GCA_031308135.1 of Acheta domesticus. Lineage (NCBI taxonomy): Eukaryota > Metazoa > Arthropoda > Insecta > Orthoptera > Gryllidae > Acheta > Acheta domesticus. The sequence continues at coordinate 33,268,285 of JAHLJT010009436.1, forward strand.
GCACCATCCTACGCTACCTTATTCTGTCTCGCCCTAGTCTCCTTCGCTTGATCCTGTTCTTCCCCGTCCTGCTCTGTTTCTCGTAGCCACGTCTGGGTCCACTTCAGCCCCTCTCCGCCAGAGTGCCTCTCCGGCACTCTGGCAGTGCACCGCCCACACTAGCCCGCTCTCTCCGCTCATTTCACCCGAACTATTATTGAAATCGGTTTAGCCGTGCCTGAGGGATCCGGCGGGAAAGACGAACAGACAAAACAAATCGTAAAAAAATGTACAAAAATTATCCTACATAGTCATTTGAGCCCATAAATCGAACGTTATTGTGAAAACAGACAAGTATTTCCAATTTTACTAGCATTTATTATTAGTAGCAGTTATATTTAATAAAGCAGATATTGGATAAAATTATAATTGAATATACTGGACATAATACGAACACTGAAGGTCAGCATTGGCCCTCATGACATTTCGAATTCACGAGCAGGGACGGCTGCGGTGGCAGCACCGGCGGCGGAGAGGGGCTGCGGAATCGGCAAAGGCTGCAGCGGCAGCGTCGACGACAGAGCCAGCGATCTCTTTCCAGTCACAGCAATCACTGCGACGCTTCGAGTGGCGCGAATTGCCGAGCAGCGGCGGCGACGGGAGAGCTTTCGGGAGAGGAGGCGGACGGGGCAGCGGAGGCGATGGCGGAGGTGGAAGCGGAGACTAGGCAAGCGGAGGCAGAGGAGGAGCAAGAAAGAGGATGATAACGAGGAGGAATTGGAAGAGGATGAGAAAGAGGAGGAATTGGAAGAGGATGCGAAAGAGGAGGAATTGGAAGGGGATGACTAAGAGGAGGAATTGGAAGAGGATGACAAAGAGGAGGAAAGGGAAGAGGATGAGAAAGAGGAGGAATTGGAAGAGGATGAGAAAGATGAGGAATTGGAAGGGGATGAGAAAGATGAGGAATTGGAAGAGGATGATAAAGAGGAGGAATTGGAAAAGGATGATAAAGAGGAGGAATTGGAAGAGGATGAAAAAGGTGAATTAGAAGAGAAATAATTGGGGGAGGAGGAATTGGAAGAGGAGGAATTGGAAGAGGAGGGATTGGAAGAGGAGGAATTGGAAGAGGAAAAATTGGAAGGGAGGAATTGGAAGGGTAGGAATTGGAAGAGGAGGAATTGGGAGAGGAAGTAAAAGCAGAAAGAGGAGAAATTGGAAGAGGAAGAAATGAAAGTGGAGGTAAAGGCAGGTAATGAGGTTGAGAAAGAGGAGTTGGAGGTGGAAGTAAGGGCAGGGCGACGTGCAGCGAAGGTTGGAGCGAAAGCGGAGGCAGAGACGCGAGTGGATGAGGCGCGTCGGCTCCGAGGTGAGGGTGGGGCAGAGGATGACGGCAGGGTCAGATGCGGCGGCGGAGCCGATGTCGTTGAGGGCGGCGGGGTCGGGGCGGAGGCAGGGGTGGCATGAGAGGCGGGGGCTCCGGGAGTGTGTGCAAATCGGCGTGGAGCCTCGCTTCCCGAGAAGTTTCTGTGCGCCTCCGCTTGGCTGCTCTGACGCGTCCAGCGATTGTTTCCACACGTGATTTCCTCCTTTGCGATCGAGTGTGGAGGTTTAAACGACCACTGCTCCCGAAAAATTAAAACGAATCGATTGACGGGGTGATCGTCAAACATCTGGGAGCAAGGCAAGTTCGGCAAGAGAGAAATTGGTGTTGCCTACATTTTGGTTACAAGCTAATTCATACATTTTACTCATATTTCCAGAGAGAGTCATTTTAACATCGTGCTCTAAGGATAAACAAAAACTAAACAAAGCTTCGACGTGACATTTACAACTGTTGCAGGTATATTAATTTTAAATTTCATTTATTTTATATAGTTACCTTCAAAATTAATTGTGTCTTGAACCACAATAAAACAAGAGAATCGATGTTGAAAAATATTGTAATAAGAGACAATTTGCAGTACATAATACGTTATTACATTTCTAGTAACCAGATGCCTTTGAATCCGAAAGCTTTGTGTGTTTTATGACATGAGAAATAAACATTCTATATGTATAGTCATATATTATATAAGAATCTTGTACCCCTTTCGCACACACTTAATTCAATTACTCTGTAGGGACATGCGTAATTCCATTTTACATTACTGCGTTTAAAAATATATATGCAATATTAAGCGCAATAATAATAATAATAATAATTATTATTATTATTATTATTATTATTATTATTATTAAGCTGGCCCGGTGGTGCAGAAGGTTGCGACAGCCATCGTCTGCGCCGAGAAGGCTGTAGGTTCGAGTTCTGTGTAGGCTTGCTTGTATTTGTGATTGTCCCTTCACCCCTCACCATCCTCTCTCTCCCTCTCTCTGGTTGACAGCCATATGGCTGGTTGACAGTCCAGAAGCCCCTCAATTCGCGTCCGCATGCATGGCGTCGATTATTGGCACCTCAAAAATCCCCCTACTTTGACCGGATTTGAGCCCGCGAACTTGGGATCAGTAGCCCGGCACGATAACCACTATAGTATAAAAGCAGGTATCGTCATCCTATCACCTCACAGTTCAGTATTCAATGCGGAACAACCTTGTCGTACCGAGGGATACACTCTAAAAGCTCATCTCCATAATGACACTTGAGAATCTCTCTCCAGGATAGAATAGCCGGAAGAGAATGTGTAGCGTGGTCAAAAATGGCCGATACACAAATAATAATAATAATAATAATAATAATAATAATAATAATAATAATAATAATAATAAATATGAGCCACTATTCTTATCAAATTAAGCCTAAATATTTAACAGCATTTAGAAGACATTGCTTTCTCAAATAGTACTTACATAGTATAGAAAAAGTTATGTAATGCTTCAGAAAATGACAGCAAATTTTGATGGAAAATGCATATTATTGCTGTCTATAGCCAAAAAGAGGATAAATTTGCTTTTATGTGAATTCAATTTGTGAAGTCACAATTCACGTCTTGTGCGTCTTTAATATCGAAAAAATAGATTACGATAAAACGCCTGTCCATCCATCCATTCATGTGAACATTGCTAGCGTCTAAACGTTAGAAAGAATTTTCATCCCAACTGAGATTTCTCGATCGATCTGACTGACACTGCAACCTCTTGAATTTTAAACAGCTATTTAGATGGGGGGGATACATTACATGAAGCACCAACGATGTTTTCAAAACTTTCTCAAACTCGCTCCTATTTTTTATTATATTTTTTCGGATAGAACGAAGTTTGTTCATAAAAAATATCGTGGGTCCGATTTTAAGTGAATTTTCGAAAATTACTGAAGTTAAAAAGATTACGGCGTTTTCATGAATTTTCTGCATTGAAGATAGAGATTTTTCTTAATGAAATCTGTTTTTCAAAATCTGATCTTTATATCATTTCTCGACCAATTTTTGAAAGTATAAATAGGTATCTCGTACGTTTGCCTGATATTAATAGAATTTTAAAGTCAAAATTTTCTCAAAAACGACAAAAATTTAGTGTATTTAAATTTATTTCTCAGATAGTACTTGATACGCTCATGAAAATGATACAGATCCCACTTTCATTAAACTTTTTGAATGTTTTAAAAATTTCAATTTCAAAGAATGCGAGGAAGTGTGAGCTGTTGTGGCACCACCAGTTATTTATTCAAATGAATTGCTTCTGACATTATTAATAAATACAAAGTTTTGAAATTTCCACCCTTATTGGGATATTTTCCAAAACTACAACTAAAAATATGTATTGCTTTTAAATATGTCCAGAACACTAATAATGTTATAACATACTTCAACATAACATTCCCTATTTCGAATTCAAAGCACGCAGAAAGATCGAAAAAGGCGACTTTTTGCCACTAAAGGTGTGGGAAACATTTCACGAAGTTAAACAGTCTACGTTTTCTCCTGATTGTTAGGCAACACATTATGCACGAGCGTTTGGAGGGTCACGTTCTGACGGAAACAATTTCCTGTATCTGACGAACAACAAATCCAATGAACTACCTATCCATCTGAGACAAATATTACACGTGTTACTTAGTTATATGATATTTCTCATTAAATGTTTATTAACAAAAAGTGATCATCTTTGACTCCCCAACATGTCCTAGAACTTCGTCACATTATTCTGATAATTGCTATATATCACTGGATTGTGTTCTTAATTTTGAAAACGCCTTACTGCTGTTAAATACTAACATTTCATATATTTAAATGTTTTTCAGCAATAAGAACAAACTTTATACCAACGAAATACATTAACCCTGTTATAATTCTAAGATAAACCCAGGTCAGAGAATAATAACTATCAACCATAGTTTGACATTTTTGTTTCAATAGGAAGAGTCTAAAAGGGAATTATTGCTGAAAGAATACGATCTCTTTTTCGTGAAAGTAGTGACTATGATCACAGAATGAGAGAAAGTTTGTTTGCAAGAAAAGGATCACGTAATGTGAAATCGACAGTAATAAATTTCATCCGCAAATGGAAGAAGATTGGACCACCATCCTCATATTATATATATCGACTCTTTTGTGAGTGAGACATTACTACACCCTGTCTGCTAAAAAAATGCTTGATATAATGTGGGGAATAGGGAGGTAAAATAAATTACTTTGGAAGTTTAAATTAAAGTTCCGGTCTTCCCTATCAGTGGGAATTGAAGCAGCCGAGGGCGGCCGCTCCACGTGTCCGCCGCTTCCGGGCGGCGTCATTCTCCGCCCTCCACCACACTCCCCTGCCACGCTGCACCGCCACCCCAGCCCCACCCCGCTCCTCCCTCCACCACACTCCCCTGCCACCCAGCCCCGCCACCCCAGCCCCGCCCCGCTCCACCCTGCGGCGCCCCGCCCCGCCCGGCGCTCCCTGGCCCGCTTCCTCTGGCCGCCCTTCTGTTCAGTCACTTGTTCTGTCCCTTATGCGGTCGCGCTCCACCTCCCTGCCCTCACGTCCTGCCCCCTCGTTCTCCAGCTCCACTCTCCACCACGTCCTGCCCAGCTCACCTTATTCTCTCCCATGACCCATACTCCAGCTCACGCATTCCCACTCGTGCACTTCAGCTCGCACACTCCAGCTCGTGCACTTCAGCTCGCGCACTCTCAACTCGCGCACTTCAGCTCGCGCACTCCCAACTCGTGCACTTCAGCTCGCGCACTCCACCTCGCGCACTCCACCTCGCGCATTCCACCTCGCGCACTCCAGCTCGCGCACTCTAGCTCGCGCACTCCACCTCGCGCACTCCAGCCCCCACACTCCAGCCCCCACACTCCAGCCCCCACACTCCAGCCCCCATACTCCAGCCCCCACACTCCAGCCCCCACACTCCAGCCCTCACACTCCAGCCCCCACATTCCAGCCCCACATTCAGCTCGCACACTGCAGCCCCCCATACTTCATCTCGCACAATCGGTCTCGCACACTACATCACGCGCACTCCATTTCACACCCTCCAGCTCCCCATTCCCAGCCCTCGTCCCCCACGTCACCTCGCCTCTCACCCTCTTTCTTCTCGCCCTTGATCCCCATTTGCCTCTCCACTGGCTTCCCCGCCATCGGAACCGTTCCCCGCCTCTTGCCCCATCCAAAGCCCCACCCCTATCCCCGCCCCTTGTCCTCCTCTCCGACACTTCTCATGCCCCACGTCTCATCGCACCGCACAACCCCACCCCACCCTTCCCTTCCCAGTCAGCGCCCTCCCAGCCACCGCTCTCCCCACCCCGTCCGGCGCCGCGACGGCGCCCCGCATCGTCCGTTGACAGATACATAACCTAAAAGTCCAGATAGAGGCGGATGCGGGGCTGGTCGCCGCGCCGGCCGCGTCTCACAATAGCCGCGCCGGGCGAGCGCCACGCGCGCCGGCCGCCAGGGAGACAAAAGACGCGCGCCCCTCCGAAGGGGACTCAGCGCGAGGTGAATGACGACGGACGGAATGGCGGTCAACGGCGAATGGCCTACAGGAAATGAAGGGGAGCTGATACGCTCGCACTCGGGAGAACGCTTTTTTTGGTATTAAATGAAAATAATATAAAAGGAGCAATGAAAAACATGTAATAGAATAATATACAGGATATCCGGGGAGGAAACATCGAAACTTCGAAACTAACCTCTTAAGACAATTCTAAGCATATTTTGTCTAATAAACCACGTGAATATTCCGAATGGTTGGGCCGCAATGAGCACTCAAAAGTTGGTTTGAAAAAATGATTACTAGGCAAAAATTTGCTTTATAGAAGCATAGAAACAATAAATTGTGTGCTTTTTTTATTTCTAGCTAATTTTTTCTTTCTGAACATGTATATTCACTTCTTTTGTAAATAATAAACAACTTATATGTTTCTAGAGTGTTTTTATGCTTCTATGATGCAAACTTTTGCCTAGAAAAAAAATTTTTGAAACCAAATTTTGAGTGCTTATTGCGTCTCAACCATTCGGAATATCCACGTAGTTTATTAGACAAAATATGCTTAGAATTGTCTTAAGAGCTTATCTTCGAAGTTTCGACGTTTCCTCCCCGAACACTCTGTATATTTACAAGATAGTCAAGTTACAAGATAATTACAAGTTTACAAGATATAGTCATTAAAAATATAATACCGAGTTGGATAACATAATAAAACACAAAAATATTGTTAATCATATCCGATCGTTAAGATTAAGTTGGATGGACATGTTTACAGAAGAATGATGATAGGCTAGTAAAGAGTCTTCGGATGGAATCCTATCGCAACCAGAGTTAAAGGAAGACCGAAGACAAGATGGAAAGATGATGTCATAAATGATCTCAAGACAATGAAAATAAGAAACTGGATCGTGAAAGTGAACAACAAAAAAGAATGGAAGGCCATAGTTGAACAGACCAAACAATTAGCAAATAATGTTGTTGAGCCTCACTAAGAAGAAGAAGTCAAATTACGACTTCAGAATGAAAGAAGTAAAGAGTTTCCTGAAATAGAAAAAAATGGAAATCGAATTTCTAAGGAATATTGAGCTAAGATGTCAGTAGCGGTAGGAGAATTTATTGGAAACAAGACCAACAAATTTAAGGAAATATCGAAAATAGTTGGGAATTGTTGAGGGTCCACGAGAGGGCTGAAAATATAACAGTATTTACATTTCGGTATAATGAAGCTTACTTGCTCTTTATCACCTACTTAAATATTGTGATGGGGGAGCCTCCTTCATCCGAAGGTGGTAACATTGATGCCTCGTGTTTTCCTTTTTTCTCAAAGGGACATTATAAGATACAATGGATAATATGATATGATCATGATACATATCTGATTATGAATTGGAATGATGGTTTAGAATGGTGCAAGAAGCAACTAACACCCACACCTTACGCGGGAATCGAGCCCGCATTTCGAGAATGACCGTACTTGGTCGCCGATAAAGCTCTTGCGCCATAAAGGCTGACCACCCACGCAGGCAGTAAAATCCACCTATGCGGCGCAAGGGAGTCAGAGGGCACGAGCCGGAGGAGACACCGACCGTACTGGCGAGGCGAGGACATTGCGTGCGCTTGCTGCATCGCGCTGAGAAGCGCGTGAGTGGATGTCCGAAGCGTCGTCGCAAGGTGGCATTCGACATTCGATAGGACGAGGCCGCAAGGGGACATTCGATAGGACTGTTGCGCGCGCCGCCCCTCGCCGACCACGCACGGCGCGCCCAGCCTCGCTCCCGATTTACCTCGCTCCCGCCCCCGCCTCCGCCTTCACTCCCTACTCGGCTCATCCCGCACACGTCCCACGCTCACCTCGTTCCTCCGCGTCCCGCCCGCCCCGCGCCGCCTCGGCCAGCGCCCACTCTCATCCCCGCCCGGACCCCGCTCCGCCCATTTTTGCCCCAGCCCCGCCCCCTCCCTGCCACGAACGCTAATCCACTAGTTCGATTTTGTCCCAGGCAATTATTAACAAACTTCTTGAACTTGAGGGAACTTGAAATCTTTCATCGTTGAGCTAACCGAATAGTAGTGTATGGACTTTTAGGGAATATTTATTCTCTAATTGTACGATTGGGGTAATATAGTCCCCATCCCATCACTGAAGTGTTTAAATTATGAACATATGACTTACTTATTATCATATTTTAAATAATCATAATATTTTCAATGTGAATGGCCGATTGACGATTTCAATCCCGTATGAAACTAACAATACATTTAAATTGAATAAAAACATTTTAAAAGAAATATTTTTCTAATTTTATGGAACTCTAGAACAATACAAAAGATCTTTTAGATCGCATCTGCTGAACCAATAATTATCCACAAAATACGTTGGCTAATACATATTAATTATGAATATCAAATCATTCGTAAAATAATTTACCACAAATATTCTAGCCTGAAGTTAATCATAAACTTCATTAAAATTAGAATACGCAGTATATTTGTCAGGGCATAATGGAGTTAGTTTAATGCCTTTTGTGGAATTGACATTAACATGTTCAAAAGCATCATATTCATGTGGATTCGCCTGCCATGACGGAGTAGAAAGCTGAAAATAGGTGCATTCTTTTGATAAAATTAGACGAAACGAGTTTTGTTTGTTAATAAATATATTGTTTTTTATTATGTTTACTTTTCCTTCCTACAAAATAGGAATCGCCTCAAGAGCTCTGTGTCGATTTTTTTTGTCGTAAAATCCGTGTTTGCGTTTTTTTTTTCAAGCTGAAACATAGCGCACACGTCAGGAAACCGGTCTATGTGCTGCGTGAGAGATGGTTGCAGGTGATTGGTGCAGAAAATTTTGTACCGAAAATTCGGGATGTATTTATGGTCTGTACGTCGTATGTATGTATCAATAGATGTGCCACGCATAACTCGGTCAGATTGCAATTGATTGAGGTGAAAGAAGGTAAATACGTCTGGAGTAAGATTTAAATGTGCCGCTCTGGAGATCATTCAGATATTTTAATTTTTGGAGGTATTTTACATGAAAGCTCATTGGTGGTTTAGCTCATTGGTCAGCGTGAAACCGCAAGCAAGCTCATGTGCTTGTCACTGTTTAAGTTAACGAAGCGAAGATAGGGAATTTTTTAAGTTCGAATATTGAGAGTTTTTAATTGCAAAGATTAGTAATGTCGCATAGAAATGTCCGGCTATCTTCTGAAACGTATACTTTCACCAAAAAACGTTATTATAATAATAATTTAAGCATTTCACGTTTACGTCAAACATCTTGACAAATAAAAATTTATCAATTATATTTTTAGAAACATGTTCAACTATTATCTTACAGTGAATAGTGATTGTATTGTTTCAGAATTTGTAAATTTCCTTCATTTATTAGTCTTCGTGACATTATTCTGAACGACATGAAATAATGTTTGTGTGGTTTTCGATTTTACCTAGAGAGAATATGTTAAACTTTTCGAACTTTTCTCCAATTCCTCTTTTAGCTCGATGTGATTCCAAGGTTCAACTAATTCAAATTTATTTTAAAATCTGCCAGTACCTTTAATATTAATGCCAATTTTTTTCAAAGCAATTTATCTCTTAATTCGAATGCCGTTATGTGACTAACCCTTAAAATGAAAAAAAAGTAATCTCGCGAGTAAACAGGGCTCTCTATACATCCGAGCACCGTTCTTTTGATTTTGTTCCGTGCACCCAAGGAATGTTTACCTTGTACTGATCTTTGGAGGCAGAAAAGCTAAACCACATATTACTATTCTCGGTTTCGTAAATCAGAAGATGACCTGTGATAGATGTTGATTAAATAACAAAGAACTAATATGAACGAGGTGTAAGTACATACCGCAAAAATATGGTGGGTATCCTTGCCGCTCGAAATTTTAGTATATTTCCCAACTTTCCGAGCTATTTTTCAATCATATAAATTCTTGTGGTTTGGTTATTTTTGCATAACGTCATCCAATTGTAGCACTGTTTCACCTCCTTCTCGGGATTTTTAATGGTTCTCTTTCCTGTTAGTTTATATTTCAGATCTTACACTGAAGATCTTGTATATTGCAACAATTTTTATTACTTTCATTTTATTATATATTGTTTCATTTACTCCATCGTATATTTCCATTTCTTATGTATCTCTTAATGTACAAGCCATAATTTGCTAAGAAATTTCCTTTTCGCAGATTCAATTCTTTTACCCTCCAGTTAACGCCTTGTTGACTGCGAGTTTTCAAATTACTTTTGCTTTCAACAATGGTCTAGAAAGCAGACATGTATATTTTGGTTTCGAGTAATTTTCGTTTCAACCTCGTGTTAGCGAATATTGAGAGGTGATTAGTGATAAGGCAGTGACATAACCATTTAATCAGTGGTTCCTCCAATGACTAGTAAGTCGTAGAGGCAAAAGGTTCTCATACTCAAATTTATACTTCACAATATATTCTGCATTGAACAAAATCAGAGAAAATTCATATATTTGTTACTATTGAAACTGAATATCTATTCGCCTTTGGTATATTTTATGAAAATAGAACTCAGACTTTTTGTCCCCTCACAAATGTATCTATGTATTTTTCTCTCAGGATACCAAAATTGTATTTTTCTCGAAACACATGTTATTATATTGCAAACGACTTAAGAGAAATTATATAATTAATTTTACGTCCTGCTGTGGTTTCGGAGTACATTTCACTCTTAATGTCACTCAGTGTTACAAACTATGGTATTGCACAATAGACGCCTTGACACTTACGAGACAGGAAAAACGCATTGGCCTGTAAGAGAATGCTGATCAACAACCATATGTTTATGATCTGGCAAATGAGATATAATTACGAGTCTTGTGTTACTTCTCAATATATTTTCATACAAAAGGCTTTGTCATATTTAGGACAGGACTGCTTTATTAGCAAAGACTACTGGGGGGTCAGCAGTCTCGCGTCATTTCATTGGACACACCCAATCGTATTGTCTCAAGTATTTATACTTTCAAATAAAATTTTAGAAAATACTTGTCCGTGTAAGGAGATATTGCTGAAATAGATCAGTGTCAACTGATCAAAGTGGCAGAAAGAACCATTGAGTGTCCACGCTCCACGCGACAGCTTGGCATTCATCCGGAGCAACTGTCATCTGCCAACTTCAATTCACTCTATCTCGCCCGCAACTCCACCAGCAGACTCAATTTTTTACGCGTTTTACATTTGTAGAACGTCAGAAGGGGACTCGACCGCGGGGAAAAAAACCGAAGAATATTCCGTGTTCTTAACTGGGAACAATGATAAATTACCGAACGGAACCATCTGTTCCCGATATCTGCGACAACGACAGCGCGTGATCGATTCCGCCGACAATGAAGCTCTCGTCTGCATGGCGGCGCGGCGATGTAACATTCATGAAGGCCTCGGGGGTCGACGTTAACACCAAATAAAAAGACCGCGGGCCGGCGGCCGGTCGCCGAACAGCGTGTTGCTTCTCGATCCGGATATTGGCCAAAAGCCAGCGCGGCCATTAACTAAGTGGCGGCGAGGGAGGAGGGGCGGGGGGCAGTGGGAGGGTGTCCCCCCGAATCGAGGCCACTTTGGACCCATAACCACTCGTCACTCCAAGCCCCTCTATGGCTGCCTTTGCCGTCCTTCGGCAGGGCACAATGCCAGGCCCCGCGCCGCGGCAGGTGCGGTAAGGCTTTTCCCGTCCGCGGCCATTTGTAATGTGTGGGCTGTGGTTTTTCGGAATCACCAGAAGTCGGAAGTCGGGAGAAAATAAAGAAGGCAGCAAAAAACGCTTTCTGTATAAACTTGTCAGTTTGATCTCTCGGAAATTCCAATAATTTATAGATAGATTTTCTATATGTGTCCATTTTACTGCTTTTAAATGAACGGGGATATCCCTGCCATTCCTCACCTAAAAGTCAGATATAGAATGAAATTAAACTTTTGGATATAAACGTATCTTTTAACAATTCATTTCTCTATTTAAAAAATAAGCGGTATGTTTTAGAAATGCATACAGTCAATTAAAGGGACAAATTATCTACATGACCGGTCAGGAGTTGAGAGCTTCTCCCGGCTAGCGCGATGCCCCGCTGGTGAGAGATACTTGGTTGAGGGAAATCCCGCTACTCGACAGTAGGTCGGCGCCGTACCTCACCATTCAGCGGGGAAGATCACCGCCACCTCCCGATGAAAAAAATCGCACTGCACTTACGGGACCAATGACCTCTGTAGTTGACACGCCCGGAATCACGATCAATCAATCAATCAATCGAACATGATAATCTTTAAAATTATCTTGCCAAAAGCAAGGTTCATTTTCGTGCATTTTGATGAACTCTGTTAAAAATTTGTGTGGGTGAAAACCATAACGGTATAAGTGATATTTTATAACTTCTGAGGAAAAGTGTGTATATTTTAGGTTATACTTCAGTGCCAATGTAATTTCATGATTTTAAGGAAACAATTGAAATGCCGTAGTTTTAATGATGAACCAAGGCCCCACGACTTCACAGTGATATTTATTTAAATAAACGTTTTCTCAGGATTTATAAAATATCACTTATACCATTCTGGTTTTCACTCAAATACAGTGCAGCTCAGTCAAATGCATTTACAAATATCTGGTATGTAAGCCACTGTTTGCTAGTCCTCAACATGAATTGAGCTTCCTTGAACCTTTTTTTGTTCTATCTCTTCAATTAATCGCAGGCGATACAGACATCTTTTATTCAAATATTTGGAATGCCAACAATACATCGCCAATAACTCAATATGTCACCAATTTAATTTACAACGCTCACGTCACATCAGCAAAAGAGATCAGTCGTAATTGAACAAAAAGAAACCGCCATTGTGTTAGTACATGGGCTGTGGTAAACTATTTAAGAGTGAGTTAATGATAACTTGCTTAAATTAAGAATAAGAGCAAAAGAGATCAGTAGCTATTAGTACAAATATAAACGCGCCTTTGTGTTAGTACATGGATTGAGGTAAACTATTTAAGAATAGGTTAATGGCAACTTGCTTAAATTAACAACATGATGAAATTAAATTAGGAGATCTCAGTTTAAAATTATACTAGAAACTACTTGTTGGCGATAGTTTTTTTTGATCTACGTTCAACATAGAAATTCTTCTCAGTGTTCCAAGTTTTGTGCTTTGCCAGTGGAATATACTTCCATATTTTCTCTTTAATAAAACAGAAAAATTAAAATTCGGAGCTCCTATAGCTGGCGAGTTTCATCCAACAGCCTGATGTAAAAGTTAATTAAACTCGTTAAATTTCCGTAATACAAAGAATTTCATTTCACTGAATTACAGTTCTCGGCAGTTGCTGAACATGTTTTTGTGTACGGTCGAATCATGTTTCGACGTGTCTTCTTGAGAGGAATCAGTATTATCTTCTCGTGGAATATAAAAGACAGCGATGATGGACATAAATGCTGGAAAGTAATACGCTTAAGAGTTTCTATTTTTGTTCGTCCGACCCCGGTGGTACGCCCAGAAGAGGAAATATATTAAAAAACAAGTTGGTCTGTATTTCTGATATAAATAATTGATCAAAATTCTTTTTACTTTAGACATCATAACCCTACAACAAAATAATATATTTTGATAATTCTTTTTTAAAATTAATTGCAGTTGTTAGAATGGTAAAGGTATTGTGAAAACTAAAGGGTCAGGATTTGATTTTTTGAGAAAAAATAATTGTTTATAAATTTATTCTGGACATTTCAGATCATATAACTGAAACGTTTAATGACATTAACTATTCTAGTTCATTCACTAGAGCAAATCATGGGTTTCAAGCTGCAAAAGAATTATAATATTATATTTTATGATTTATGATGTTTAATATGAATGAACGTGCTGAACTGCCAATAGGGTAAATGCATCTGAAGTGCACCACAGGGTTTGACAGTTGACACTTGCTTCGAAATAAAAATACTTTCTCAAAAACTAAGAAAAGCAGTTAAGAAACGGTTTAAAGCATTTAAAAGAGAATAAAACTCAGCACATGACCCGATAAAAATTGAAAAACATGAAATTTCACGGATTTTCATTTTGAGGTAGACTATACCTTAATTATCTCCTCATCCAATCATCATTAAAATTTCATGAACAACCTTGCCATCACTCAAACGATGTGGGTCAATGACAAACCATCTCTGATGACGTGTCCAATTAGAGGAGAAATATGACTGTCGCCTAAGTTGAGATATTATAACAGCATTAATCCTCAAACTACGGGATCTCGGTAATGCTGGTCCAAGTCGGAGACACAAAGATAGTGCAAAAGAAATGCTTTTGTAAAGGAGGGTCGAAACCTTAACTTTTTTTCCATCCAAACTCTAAATGTTTGGAAGTTATTAATATATGTTTATCTCGGTTTTGTTTTTTCCAAATCACCAATACATATAACATAATCATTTTTACATAATTCATAATACATTTAGATAACGCATACGAGATAAAGAATATTGGATGACACCCAGCTAGAAGATAATATTAACTAGTGGTGCGACAGAATGGTACAGACTTTCTGGTAGTAAAGTTTTCTAATTTCCTTAGTGTGGACTGGCTTTAGGATCTTGCTCCATCCTCTTTCTAGCTGTCACCCGAGGTATAGCCACCCAATGTATATTTCTTTTTAATTTTCTCGATTTTTTGGTTTACTAATAGAAAAGTCGAAATATTACTTTAAGAAGAGTAAAAGAATGTGCTAAATGGCAATTTTCATGGAAAAATTGAAGCTGTTTTTGAGAAAATGGCGTTTAAGCGTTACTGGAAACGAGAAATTTAAATCTTTCTCCCAGAAAAGTTTTGCCTTTTCGAAAAGTTCATTTAAAGTCATTTGAAGGCACCTCCACTCACAAATGCAATAGTGTTTACAAATTGGTGGAAATAAGCATATTAACGACGTTAGAAATATTTCAAAAATTTACATTTGTGTAAAATTTAAAAAAAACAAAAGAATACAGCAATATGAACTTAGTCATTTTTTAAAGTGCAATTGGCACTTCCTGTTGGAAAAGTTTGAAGAGGAAAATTTGGAACCATTTATGAGAAGATAGCATTTGATCGTTTCTGACAATGCGGAAATTTAAGCTCATTTGAACAATGTTGAATTTTCGAGAAACTTTATATGACATTATTTAAAGCACGTATATTTTTAATAGGAGCCCCTGATTCGATTCGGTACGGAGAGACTGGTGGTTCGCTGAATCTATGTGCTCGGTTAACCAGTGATCTGGTTGCTACCAACATCAGGACAATTTTTAAAAGAAGTCTGTGATTCGGCTCAATGCGTAGAACCTTTTTTGACGCACTGTATCTATTTGCTTGGTTATCCAATGTTCAGGTTGCCAGCAGCGTAAATGCAATTTTTAAACCCCCGGCGGGTGCGTAGCGGCACTCAGTGCCGCATTCTTACATTTGTGTTGATTTCGCGTAAATAATTGGTGTCACACATATGACCTCATAGTTATTCTTCATTCATTATATTTCAACCGGATGACACTAAATCACGATTTTAGACACAGCCGATCGACCGTTATTCACTAGTAATTCAAACTCTGCAACGGTTGCGACACTCCGCACCGTATGCTCTTTGTCAATGAAAGTATAATATTTGCGTACTCTATGCATTAGCATTCTTACTGCTCTTTTGTTATTGATCTTTATGACTCAGATTTTGTCGTACTAACTACTAATTCAAATTTAAATGCGTTGTTTCCGAAGAAACGTTAGAAGGCACGTTTGCGCCGTATTCATTCCCCGACATGTAACAACCAAGACCAAGGACGTACCAAGACACGGAGGGAGCGAGTGATGGATCAGATTCTTATTAATTTTATTATTTCGTTTGGTAGTTATTATGAAATAAAATGTATAAAACATAAATAAAGAATATTTCGATCACATTCAGTAACAAATAACGAACCCTAAAGGTAAAATGCGTCACTGCAGTCGCACCATCATTATATATATTTTACCTTAGGGAGTTTTGAATTATTTGTTCCAAAATTTGGAAAAACGGCATTTGCAAGTCATTTCCAGAATCGACCGTGTCAATTTCTGTCCAAATGCGCAAGAACATCTTTTGTTGGGAAAACATGAACTGTCAGTTAAATAAATTAAGTTTCTCTGTAGAGAAAATACTTGGTTGATCGGAATTCCTATCACATTTCTAAATGAAAGGGCACTACAATTGTATGTTTCATCTTTGATCTTATGATCTCCTCTCTTTCTTTCTCCTGTGTCCTTGTTATCTACGTTGTAGTATATTTAATTTAAATCATTAGAAATAGTATTTTCCAACTCATTAATTCTGTATTGCATCTGTCCGCTTTTGGCTAAAAGAAATCCAATTAAATTCTTCATTAAAAATATTCCGATATATAGATAATTTTACAAATTGACATCTTTCTTTCACACAACATTCCTTGTAGAGGTCGTACGATTTCGTGCGACCTCTTTGATATTTTTTGGTATTTATCCTTAGTTTTGCTACCTCGATCGTCTAATTTTGGTGTTCCTGTTATTTTATGTAAATGTGCATTATTTATCATCTTCTGTCTTATAGAAAGTGCATTGAGATAAAACTTCTTACACACAATAATTTCTTTATTTGAAACATAAAACTTGTAAAAGAATGTATTCTTCTTTCGAAGGTTTAGAATATTTTCTGTTGAATATCTTTTTTTCTGGAAAGGATCTGATGTCCTCAGTATGAGATGACCTTTTTAGAATGAGTTTCCAATTTGTAAAAGGAAATAAATAATCTCTTGCTCTTCTGGAGTGACATTTAGAGTGCAGTTGTAACGACACAAAATTCCCACAATTTGTAGTTTTGTTAAATTGTTAAGCTTGATGGCCTTGTCTCTGTAATTTAAATGTTCTAAGCCAGCTTGATGTTTCTTTGACCCTTGCACTTTTTTTAATCCTTCTTATTACACGATGCCACCAGATTGCGAAAACTTATAGCCAGAACACAGCGAGATATTGAGTTCTTAAAACAGATTGGGTCTACTAGATTCATGCGCTCCTAACGAAGGGTTAACAATACATTTAAGAATTAACCGAAAAGAAGTAAAATCGTAATAATCGTTGTTAACAGGATTTACAGCTAACCAATTTTATAATATTATATCAACATGTGAAGTGAGTACAAATAGTTTGTGTCGCATAACCTATAAATTCGTTTATTTAGCAAGACATTCACTCAGGCGTTGTAAGGAATATCCGAATTTGCCGAACTATTATAAATTCTGGATGGTTACCAATTAAACCCGATAAAGAATAAATAGCTCGATATTTATAAAAATAAGTTTATCTTCTTGCAGAACTGTTTTGCTTTAACATATACAGTGCTTACAGCACTGTTTTGCCTCGGTGTCTCGTCTTCTTCAGTACTGCTTGCCGCATTAGGATCGTATTCAGAACAAGAATACTCAAAAACAGCATCTTCAATTTCAAACACAACATTGCAATTAAATCTGCTTCTCAAAAGATCTTACAATACCTGGACACTTTGCGCAGCCAACAAGATAATGTCCACATACATGTAAACATATTGGTTTGCGCGGTGAAGCAGATAGAACCTTTTTTCCCGAACTTGAACATACGTTTTGCAGATAGAACCATGTTACCTTATCTGTATCTCAGAAACTAAGCTTCGTAGATCAATATAACTTATTGGTTATGTAAATCTCATCGCTTCCATTACAAATATAACATAGTCATTTTTGGAAAAAATGTCAGATAGAACCTTTTTACTTTAAGGTCGCGAAGTAATAACTATTGTCGCGAATATTGAAGTTGATAAATGCGGTACGGAGTGCCGCACGCGCTGCTGGTGGGAAATGATGGGACGCGCCCTCCGAAGGGTTAAGAGGAGCCCGTGATTTCGCCTCGGTGAAGAGAGACTTTCCTGGCACACTGTATCTATGTATTGGATACATTCCGTGGGTCCTCGGATCTCGACGCGTTCTTTCGCGTGTAGTTCCGCCTCTTCCCGGGCCATTCGGCCGCGCGCGTGGGCGGCGGGGCGACGGAAGGGCGCGCAAACGATGCCTCATAAGCGCGGGCATGACGCTCAGAGCGCACACGCTCGCACGCACGCTCGTGTGCGTGTGTCCGGCGCGGGTGCGAGATCCTGCGCGGATTACTGCACGTTAGTAATGGCATTAGCGGGGGGCTTGCGCAGTAATCTGGGCGGCCGCGGCCCCGTCACACGCGCAGTCCCCCCCCCCCAACGCCCTCTGCCCCCTCCCGCCCCCACGGGGCCCCGCCACCTCTCGTTTGCGTCGGTCACGTGGTCGTTGGCATCACTTCACTTGCTCTGGAAGCGCTTCTCTTCTGCTGGATACACGGTACTTCTCTGAGCTCTGTCTCTTCTGGTATCACTTTTCTTGTAGCGTCGCTGTCTGGAGGAGAATTCTAGCGGCCGGCTGCCCTGATCGGTAGTTTTCCGTGGTTTCTTCGATCAACACCAGGCAAATGCTGAACCAGTACCATAACAAACGGGCCACGGACCACGCGCGATCTTTCCTTCCTCTTCTTTGTCCTATCCTCTTCTCTTACACTGCCCCGCTGGTGGGAGATACGTGGTTGAGGGAAAAACGCCGCTAGTCGACGGTAGGTCGGCGCCAGATCTCGCCATCCAGCGGGGAAAAAATCATCGCCACCTCCTAAGAAAAAACACGAACTACACTTACGGGACTAATGACTTAAGTAGTTGACGCGCCCGGAAACACGAATCAGTCAATCAATCTTGTAGCGTCGCTGTGACTTCACGTGTCAATGGGTCACGTCACGTCGAAAGGCGTCACGTCCAATGCCATCACGTCACGCTCCTTAACATCTCTTCACTTTGCGTGGAATCACTTCCCTTCACCTAGAAACACGTTACTTCTCTTGGCACCATGTCTCTTTGGCCATCACATTTCTTCAAGCATCCCTGTGACTTCACATCTCAAGGTGTCGCGTCATGCGCAAAGGCCTTACGTCCAATGGCATCACGTCACTTCGCATGGAACTGTTTCTATTTGCATTGAATAACTTTGCTTTAAATTTCATATCTCCTGCAATTGCTTAAGTTTAAATGACATCACGACCAATGCTAAGTCTTCCACTGGCATTACTTTCATAGGCAACACTTTCATTGTCCGGTAACACTGTAACCAATATTGATCTTATTACTTCATTCTTATTGTCAGAATTATTATTAACATTCTTCTTATTATTTTTATTTTTACTATTATCACTATCATAATTATTATAATTAATTAGTTTTCATTGTCATTCACTGTCTGCACGTTTTAATATTAAATTTCGCCTTCATCAACGTCATTTCCATCTCACGTTTGATCTTTCGAGGTGGCGAAACATATTCCCATAGTTGGCCAGGTATTTATCCCCTTCTCCCATTACTCCCCTCTTTAATGAAACTACAACAAACAAGACAATGTATGCGATTACCGGTTACGATTCACATTAACCGCCGCGACAGTTGCTGCGCCAGTAACAAGACGTCCCACATCCATATCCGCCGCACCGGGAGAGATGGCTCAGTGCATCAACCTGATGTCACTGCACTCCCTCTGACCTGGAGGTCCTAGGTTCTAGTCCCGACGGCGTTGACGCGCCCGGAAACACGAACCAATCAATCACTCATATCCGCCGCTGTATCTCAACGTGGTTTCGTGCATTTCCGTGTATCCGTCCTGCACTCCGGCCTCACTCCCGCTCCCAACGCTCAACATCGCAGTGCATCACTCTCCGCCACCTCGCCGTCCGTTGTGTCTTTCCCACATCGTACCACGTCTCTCCCGCCAGCACGGTTGGCAATAGCCGAAAAACGCCTCCCGCCCTCACGTCGTCGGAAGCTTTCTGCCCACGGCCAAGAGTTATTACGGCCGTGTTAATTTTAGCATTCTTCCGGACTAATAACTCCACGTAATTAAGCGCGCTGATATAATTTAGTGGACCGAAGCTGTATTGAAAACGGCCGCGCATTAGCGGTAAGCTCTCATAATAATAAGAGACCCAATGGAGGTTTACGGGGCGACGCGCAAGCCGGGATATTACATATTAGCTTATTTGTACTTAGTCTCCACCAAACTTTGGTAACAATGGAAGTTTACTTTATGAATCGTTAAACTCCCTTTAATCCACGGAGATTACGGCAAAGAATGGGATCTGGGCTCCTGCTACGTCCTTCGCCGAAAAATAGGCGCTCGGGGTAACGTGATGCGGATCAGCGCGTCGTGTATCTTCGACCAGGGCTTCTCTCTGCCGGGGGCACCAGTGTGCGGTGGGTAGACGCGCAATTACGTACTGTCCCTAGGAAAGGTTACCGAGCCGCATGCGAACAGTTCTGGAGAGACATCGATAACCAACTGGGAAAACATTCCAGAGTTTCGTTTAGGAGTTATTTCGGCAGTCGATTTCTCGAAAAACATTAACGTTTCTACACATTTTACTTCGCAAATTTTATTTTGACATTATATTAATATAAAATACGTTTATTTTTTATAAGATGTCCAATAATCACTCTACACGCAAAGACTACAGAATTAAAAGTGTGTTTTGGTATGTTGGAAATAAAAAGTATACATTCTTGATAACGTTGTGTTATGGAGCATAAAAATTATTTCGTTTTGTTTAGTGGGGAATGCTCCTCTCCTGCAATAGTGTTGGGTTCTTAGTCCTCAACATGTTTAAAAAGTGCAAGTTAAGTCATCTGGGTATTAATTAGGCAGTAACGATTCATAAAAATGTCAAACACTGCATGTGGAGGAAATTGTCTGAATTTTCACTTTTGGTTATATGGAAATTTTATTCGGAAGTACCTTCAAAATCTCAACAAAAGTGGAACAATATCTGTATCAAATGTTAGAGCCCCTGTTTAATTGATCTGACTAGCGATATTGCTACTATTTGTGACATCAATTTATAAAATATTTATTTGAAAGCTTTCAAATAATTTTAAGGTATTGGACCCACATTGCTCTTTACATTAACATTTTTCTTGTAAATACTTCATAATTATATTTAAATAAAATATTACATTCTGTATTTATGTGTAATCATATTCTCAATTTTTAGTAAACCTACGATTTCGGAAACAGTTGCTACGGATCTGTGAATGGCGCTAACAAAAACTTGAGATCTAATATCAATACTACTGCTGAAATGCATACTCCCTCTAATAATCTGAATTGTGCGAAACTGCTGGGTTTCGTGCAAACTTTCCACAGTTGGTACATCATCATTTAAAAAATGAAAAAAATTCACACTGAAAACCTTTGCACACTTACTGTACTTTACAGTAAAACACACAAATTATACTTTAAGAAGAATTATTTTTAAACAAAGCAGTCATGAAAAGTTGATCATAGCGGGATTTTAATCAAAGGAGCGATAAACACGATTTCATTCTTATATTTTATTTATATTAGTTAAAATTGTGGGTACTTTTCTCGTGCGAAAAAAGACTAGATAAATATAAAATAAAAATACCCCATGTTTATTTTCCTACTATTGCTTACAATTATTTGAGTGTGTATACGCAAGATCAGTGTGCAATACTGGATTTTGGTGACTATTTTTCATCACATCACACGTCCTCCACACTCTAGTTAGTAATCATGATTATCTTCAACGACTTAAAATTAATTCTGAGGGGGGGAAATTATTTGCGCTGTAATAAAAGTCATCTGTATAATAGATATTGTATTCACTGGAAATTAAATGCATATTGACAATATTGAATGGTAATTCTGAAACCTCTGCTAAATATGGAATGTATTTCTCCGTTCAATAAACGCTCTAAATAGCCGAAATGTTTTTTAATGTGATTTATTTCCCGGAACTAATCTAAACTCAAAAACTATCCTGCGTCATATAGCAAGAGGTCAAGAGAAATTAAGCTTTGGTAATTGTGACCAATTGTTAAAATAATAACAGCATCCTGCACGAGAACTTGTGTAAATGTTTGAGACTTTCCGGTGTAAAAATAATGGTATCAGCCATTAAAGACTAAATTAGTCATATGGGATTTTATGAAAGAGATGGAATATCTCTGTCTATGTTCCAAATAATTTAAAGAACGAGCAGTCAATTGAAGTTTTTTGTCTCCTTTAGTAAATACTCTACACATGAGTTTATTATTTATTGAGACTGTTCATGTTAATGTTAAATAGTGATATAAGATATTGAGGTGATACTTTATTCGTACATTCTCACTTATGTCTTCGTTTCGTGTAAAAACGGGGCATTACACTGCGTTCCCTTGTGAAACTAAACTAACCTCTATTTTCCAGTGGCGTAGCGACAGGAGACGCTGAGATGCTGAGCATCCCCATATATAAGAACCTTAAATACAGTATTGATAATCTTACAAGTGGTCTGTTGAGTGAAACACGTTTTGTATTAATTTTAAATTGATTTCCTATGATTGAATTCGGCGGGCTGTTGAAGCTGGCCTGTGATTGCTTGGAAGCTAAAATGCTTCTAGCGTCTGCCGCGAGATTGCGACGAGCAATGACGCATGCGCAGATGGCGAGGTCCCCCTCTCCCCTCTTCACCCCTGGCCCAGAGAAACCCGACTGCTCAATGCTAGCATCCACTGCGGAAAGAAGCTCGTTTGTGCACGAGAGCGCAGCACACTTCAGGCGGTCAGTAAATTATCTGTCTCTCTCACTCGGGAGTCCCCGCTTGGTCATGGGTACAAACTGTAGAAATAGTGCCTGTCTACTATTTATTAATTAGTATACAAGAAATTGTATTATCTCTTAGATAACATATTATTTAAGTCTGCAATGTATAAATTAACAAATGGTCTTATTGCCATTCGCGTATAAGAATTAAAGCCATTGTATAGTTTGCTTTCAAGACATCGGCAGCCCTGACTGCTCTGAGGATTTTGTGGGAAGCGCCTACACCGTCGTAAGCAATCGAGATCGTGGAAGTAGTTCCAGTGTATCTGCCTTGTGTTGCGTTCGCCTGTTAGATGAAGTAGTTGATAATGACATTTTGTGTGTTATTGTTGAGCATCCCCAAACGTGCGAGTCACGCTAGGCCACTGCTATTTTCCTCCAAACTTGTTATTTGTCCGTGGTCGGTGTCGTCCGGGCTGGCATTCAAAGAAGCCGAAGTTGACCGGCGGAGTTGCTCTTCCGCAGTTGGTCAGGAATCGCATCGAACTTCGCCGCGCGCCCTCTAACGACGTCCTCGCTGGGCGGGCCGGCGCCCTTCGCCCGGATGGACCCCGGGGCTCCGGCAGCCCATAAACGCTGACACATTGCGCGGCCTTAAGGGCTCCTCCCTCCTTAAGAAGCTCTCCCTCGGCGCTTTGCGGTCGCCAACCCTACGCGGCCGCCGGCGGCGGCGGCACGACGACCCACATTCGGAGGAGCGTCTTCTGCAGCGAACTCCCGACTGCCCAAGTGGTTGCAGTTGCGTATGCAAAGGATGGTCGTGAAAGTTATTCAATTAAGTCGTTGGAGAGGTGGATACCTTTTATATAAGTAATGAGACATGAGTAATGAAATAGTTAAAAATGTTATAATTTAATGTCTTAAGCAGAGTTATTCAATACACGAAACAGTAAGGGTAGTTAAAGTTTTAGTAGATTCAAAAGTTCAGTAAGGGTAGTAAATTACGAAGTACGAGTAGTTTCCGGTGGTGCATGGCCTTAAACAAATTCAAGTATGTTTAGTTTGTATTAATCTAGTTGGTACAACGTGAATATTATTTGTAAACTATTGTTTTAAAACTGACACTATGAGATTCCACAGAGAACATACCTTTGAACATTTGACCAATGTATTGTGTGTAATACGACGTAGAATTGGTATGATATAGACAGTCTAATAACGCTAAGCATTAATTAACAAACAAAAGACTAAAACCCGTGCAGTTAAGATGCAAACACTTTAATTTTACATATATTTCGAGATTCTGGACATTTCTGATTATCCTTACGACGGTCTTCGAGACTCAGAAGAGCTAAATCTTAAGAGAAAGAGCAATAGAAAGTCCGACCAATAAATTAATAGAGTCAAAAAAGTTTAATTTTTTTTATATAACGACCTCAACCGAAAATGTATTAACAGCCTAGAATGCACCATTTCTAAGACATTCTCAATTGTTACGTTCGTTGCAGGTAAATATGTGTTGTAGTTGGCATGTGTATTTGCTTATTCCACCATAGCATTATCTCTCAATGCATTCTACAGCCTACCGCAATTCCACATGTTTCGTAGATCTGTCTGATGCGCCCTAGTGGGTGAATTTCTATCCGTATCTATGCAGCTGCACGATATTTACCGCGTTTTTGTGTCGTTTTCATGTTAAAAAACAGAACAAAATCATCTTTTCGTAACATAACATTTACACAAATGGAATAACATGTTATGTAATGAACCAAAGAGGAACAATCCTAATAATACGAGTATTAAGCTGATATACGTAAAGTTCTTCTGAAATTTCCCTATCCCTTCCAGTGAATATGAGATAATTTTTTCGTAGACACGTTATTTCTTCACGGTTTTCCAGCGCTATGTCTGGATTACCGTCAAGTTCTCTTTCTCTTTCTGTTTCTTTTTCGCTCTCCCTCTTTTCTCTGCTTTCTCGTCCTTATTTCAAATTCTTCTTATTCCTTCAATAAACTTTACACTACAATTCAT
>JAHLJT010009436.1:33293874-33336288 GCA_031308135.1 Acheta domesticus
CCCTCCAGCCTTAACGACATCGGCTTTCCAGACCAACTGTGGGGGGAGTTCTTCTCCTTCCAGGAATCACTCCCTAGTGGATCGTTCCTGTCGGGACAAACTCTAAGCACTCGATTGTTCTCCCGATGTGTGTTGTGGTGTAGTACATGTAAGAGCAAGTGTGTCCGCGTGACTGAGGAGATAATTGTGGAAAAGGGAAAGGAAAAGTCGCGCCTAGCCCGTTTATTAGAGAACTGCTATTGCTTTCGCCTGGCATTGAAAGTAAAACTCCCGGTCATAGCAGCCAACCTCTAGAACTGTCCTCTAAGCAGTTGCTGGATTCGTCCGAGCTTTCCAACTAATGTCGAGAATACACCATCGTCGGGACTCTAGCCCTTGGTCATTTCGGTTAGAATGGCTGTAGAGACAGCGGCATTGCTGGCTTTGAGCAAATGAACCTTCCCGCTGCCAAGAAAACCTCCTCGCCCTCAACAGAACATCTCGTAATCGACGAAACCTCCTCGACTGACTTCACGCGTTATACCCAACCTCTCCACCTTGTAGCATTCAACTCCGCAATGTTCCCCACAATCCCATCTTGCACCTCCGTGACTCTCTCTCCCTCCTGGCCATGCACAGTCACGCCTGACCTCTCCCCTTTCTCCCCCTCCCCCTGGTCCTCCCCCTCCTCTCTTCCTCCCCCACCTCTCCTCCTCCCCCTCTCCTCCTCCCCCTCCTCCCTTCTCCCGAAGTTAGCCCCCACATTCGGACCCGCGTAGATTTTGTAGGAGAGTAAATTAATTTGGGTTACGTCGGCGTAGTTAATAGGAAATTAATAATTATAATTAAAATGGCCGCGCTGTTTGTTTGTTTGTTTCGTAGCGTGCTTGTCCGTTTCTGGTGCCTCATGGTATTAATTCGCGGTCCCTCGTTGTAAATGTTTCGCGCCGGCGAGCTCGGACCAGAACACAACCAAATATATATAAATCCACGATTACGGCGAGCGGGCGATCCCATCTCTTGGGATTAAATTGTATTATGTTGATTAAGCGCGTCATGGCCTGTATTAAACTGTATCTGGAATACCGGCGCCCGCCGGGGGCTGATAATCCACATGCGGGCCGCCGGACCAGGCCGTCGAGTCGCGTCGGGTCGCGTCGCGTCGCGTCGTGCGTGGTCGGTCCCCGGCCGCGCTCTTTTTTTTCACCTGCGGTGGCGGCGGCGGCGGCGGCGGCGGCGGCGGCGGCGGCGGCGGCGGCGGCGGCGGCGGCGGCGGCGGCGGCGGCGGCGGCGGCGGTGGCGGCGGCGGCGGCGGCGGCGGTGGCGGTGGCGGTGGCGGGGTGCCGCGCGGGGAAAAAATAAATTGAGCTCGCAAGCAGTGGCGGGGCGGAAAAATATGAAATTCATTATGCGACTGGATATTAATTCTGCACAAACAAGATACTCGGGCAAACCCGCGGTAAAATCCACAGCACGGAACATGTTTCATATGCATGATAAAAAGTGCGGATGTAACACTTTGTTTTTTTCGGAGCGGCATGTTTCTGAATTCACGTCGTTGCGATTTGGAGTATTACTCGCGCAACTTTTCTTGAACGATGGATAGAATTGATTGATGATTGATTGATTGGTGTTCTCGGGCGAGTCAACTACTTAGATCATTATTCCCGTAGTGTAGTGCGTGTTTTTTCAATGGGAGGTGGCGATGATCTTTTCCCCGCCAGATGGTGAGATCTGGCGCCGATCTACCGTCGACTAGCGGGCTTTTTCCCCTCAACCATGTATCTCCAACCAGCGGGACACCGCCCCAGCCGGGAAAAATTGTAAGCTCCCGGCCGGTCTCCCGACATGTGTGGTAGTGTAGTGCATGTTAGTGTAAGTGTGTGTGTAAGAGGAGAGGACAGGGAAGAGGAAGGAAAGATCGCGCGTGGTCCGTGACCCGTTGTTACGGTACTGCACCGGCATTGGCCTGGTGTTGATCGGAAAAACACGGAAAACTATGTATCAGAGCAGCCGGCCGCTAGAATACTCTTGCAGACAGCTACTGAATTCGACCTAGCTGACAAGCTAGTGTCGAAAATCCTGCCGCCGTCGGGACTCGAACCTAGGACCTCCCGGTCAGTGGGACTGCAGTGACATCGAGTTGATGCACTGAGCGATGGATTGAAGAAATGCCGGTGGAGTGGGGGTATTAGTTACGAAATCGGTAACTAGATTTTATGAAGCAATGCCAATCTCTGGAGAATCAGTCATACCATCGCAACTTTCTCAATAATGTGCGTTGTAACTTTTTCAGAAGTTCGAGTTATCTCCTGTGATGGGTCTTCACCTGCGTCGGTCATTTATTTAGAGTTTTTGGAGAAAATCTCGGACGGAAGTTCTCGTCTTCAACATAATATAATTTATATTCGTGCCAGTGAAGATATGTTTGGAATGTCATCAGTGCTCGCTGCGAGCATTGCCTTCAACTGTTTATTGTGGCAGAGAGGGGGAAGCAAGGTCATCGTTCAAGAAAAGTTTTGCGATTAATACGTATGAATGTGTTTCTGTCTGTAAATAGGCGTGAAAATGTTCGTGTGAGTGAGTTTCTTTATCTGAGTGAGTACATCTACGTGTGTTTTTTATGGGTGGAACCTATGACTCAGTAACGATTATGAGTATTACTGTGGCGCCTATGACATCAGTAATACTGTGTGCTTCTGTGTCTGGGTGTGTGCCTGTTACTGCATGTCTGAAAATTTGTGTGTCTCTGAGTAAGTGAGAATGCGTCTGTGTGCCTGTGTGTGTGTGTGGATGTACGTGGATGTGCGTGTGTTTCCGCATATTGTATCTGCAAGTGTCTGCGTGCGTGAGTGAGTAAAGTGCCAAAAAAAGAAACACATCTTCTTTTATGAAGCGCAACGCGGACGAAATATTTGCAACAGTGCACATCGATTTGAACGACCATCTCGTGGGAAGCGCGAGTTGTGGGAAAGACTGTGTGCTTTAAGTTCGGCTCTTCTCTTCTTCCACGAACTTCCCTACCACTACCTCCAACTTTTAGTCGGGCAAGTCCAGAGTCCCGCAGACGATGACAACGTATTTTATGCGAATTCTTCCCCGCAAACTTTGTTCTGAAATTTATTTATTTCCCATGTCTCATTTTGTCGTTCGTGCACCACGGAGCCTTCCGCGACCGAGCTGGCAGACCAACACGCGCCGGTTTATTAACACGTCATCCCACAGAATTTAACCCACGCAACAAGATAAAGTTGGACTGCAGGCGGCCGCGCGCGGCGCGGAGGCCCAGGAGGGTGGGATGGGATGGGGGAGGAGGAGGAAAGAGGAAAGGGAAGGGGTGGGGGGAATCGCATGCGGTGGAGCGACGCGCCGCCGTCAGGGTAATTCAATTGTACACAACCGGGTTACGTCACGCGGGCGAGAAACAGGCGGCGGAAGCGGCGGCGGAGGCGAACGCGGACGAAGACGAGGAAGGGAGGGAAAGACGGAAAGGCGATGGGCGCTGTCTGGAGGGGAATTCTAGCGGCCGGCTGCTCTGGTCGGTAGTTGTCCGTGGGTTCTCCCATCAACACCGGGCGAATGCCGGGGCAGTACCCTAACAAACGGGTTAAGGGACCGCGCGCAATCTTTCCTTCCTCTTCGTTGTCTTATCCTGAACCCTTACTTACACACACAGTTACATGCGCCACACTGCCTCATATACCGGGACACCAGTCGGGAATTTACAGCTTGTCCCGGCTGGGTCGGTGCTCTCTGTTGGGAGATACCTGGTTCAGGAAAACCCTTCTAACACTCGGTAAGTCGGCAACGGTCAATGACCCCCATCTCGATCAGGTTTTGTCCAGTTTCCCTGATCCATTGAGCAAATGCTGAGATGCCCCCTTGTTTTGCTTCTGGAGTACATGTAGCTTCACTGTGCGCACGTTTTGTTGAGCACTCCTTTTGCTCGTAATTCATTTACCGTTGAAATTGATTTTCTATAACTCGGGAACAAACATTTTTCAAATATTTTTATTTTTCTAAAATAATTATTTTCTAAATTCATTTTTTCGTTTGTTTTTTTTTATACTGGCCCTCAAGAAAATGTGCGCAGATAAATCTCTTTCCCTACACGTCATATACAGTTTTTACTGTTTTTTTGACAAGTAATAAATAAAACGCATCTCGCCATCCAGTTAAGGTAGGCCATTGCCACCTCCCGCCACCTTCCGATGAAAAAATCCACTAAACTTACGGACTAATGACCCTAGTGGTTGACGCGCCCGGAGTCACTAACAATCAATCAATGGAAGGCGGTAGTGGGCAAGTGGGAATATAAAAGCACCATCTCCAATGGAGTGAGGGTGGCAATCATTTTGTTTTCAAATATAGGATCATTGAAGAAGGCCGATATATTGATATTCGTTTAATATAATTTGTTAATAAATATTTGTTATTAATATATATATATATATATATATATATATTAATTAAAATGTGGCAGTTGTAAATAGGTATTATACATTTAATCAAATCTATTTCATAAGCAACGCGGCATCTTTATATTTTTCATTAAAAGATTACCTATGTCAGTTTGTATCAGAGGATCTATTAGCATTAAAACAAGAAAAACTGTGAGCAAGTCCCCGGAATCTACGTTAAATATGCAAATATTCATATTCACAGAACTAAAATTCTCTTTTTCACTGTGTCGATTTTTTCACATCATAGTTACCCGTACATCGCAAAAAAGTGAATATTTTCTTACACTATTTACTGCCTATCGGTTTAGGCCACTCACTGTAATGCATTATTGATATCGATATACTTTAAAGTATGCCTTCTCCAAACGCGACAAAAGCAATTGAGATGCAAGGAAAGTGAGAAACTCGTCCAACAGAAGGCAGGCAATTCAGAAATGCGGCGATCGTATGATGAGTTGGAAACACATTTCGGTTAAAAGTTCAGTGACTGCAATGATCACAGGCGTCCGTTGTGGCATCAACGCTGTTCGGAAATAAAGGTTTGTGCTTCCTGCGCAGAAGATTATGCCAAGATTATGAACAAACGAGGCTGTGATGTAGGTCTGACATTCAGACCTAGTACTCAAAGACTATATAAACATGGAGGCATATTATGCTGGTGTATCCAAATCGATAGTGGTAGAACGTGTGATATAATGTTAAACAAAATGACATGTTACAGAGAGAAGTACAAGGACAAGGAGAAACATAACAAAAAGGACTGACAGAGGGTTGAAGGGAGGAATGAAGTCGGTTAGTATTGGACATTCTCCTCCCTTCTGTGCCCCTGTCCGGATTGGGAGAGACGTTGGGGTGATGGCATAGGAAGGAAAGATTAGTCCGCGTAAGGTGTTGCTCGTGCAATGGCGTGGAAATGATCAGGGTGAAAACAGAAACAATTTATTAATTTTCTTATTTATTTTACGTCAAAAACAGTTAAAACTGTGTGTGACGAGCTATGGGGAGAAGTGAATTTGTGCACGTTTTCATAATTCTGTGATATCTATCCTAAGTCATATTTTAGTCGAATTTTGAAAAAAGAGGTTTTTTTATGTTTTTGTGGCAAAATATTCGCTCCTATATAATAAAATATATTTTCAAAGGTAAATTAGCTATAAATTTGTTCCCTTAATTCCTCATTATGTTCTTCATGAAAGAATTATACTTTTTGCCGCGACAGTATGGAGAATAATAATTTGAATAACTATATTTCTTACTGAAATTCAGAAGACGTACACAAATAATGAAGTTACATTTATGTCCAGAAGCAAAACAAGGGGCTATCTCAACATTTGCTCCAATTATCAAGAAAACCTGATCGAGATGGAGGTCATCGATCCAGAATCTGTGGTACAATACTTGTAATAGGTTCTTTAGAATTATACAGTCCAAATAGTAAATAATTGCAGTAACTATCATTGTTAAAATTAATGTTTTTCTTTTGATGCTCGGTGTAGTCTCGAATTGTATAGAAACAGTTATGCAACAGAAAATATTTTACTTGGAACTTAAACTTTTCTATCGTATTTATTTGTTTAATGTCATCTGGTAAAGTGTTGAAGAATAATGTACATGAATTTTATGAATTGTATGTGAATTTTTTGTAGTGAGCTGTTGAAATGGAATAGAGGAGTAGTCATACGACTTTGCTTCGCTTCCGATCCTTTGCTTCCCGCTTTTGTTTCTTGAGTACTATATCTAGAGCTCTTTCAATCCATCTTTGATCTTTTCTCCGTAGGCTTCTTGATGGAACTATTTTTTCAAATCTTGACTATGATCCTTTGCACCCGAACTTTGAGTCAGGAAGAAGAGGTACACAACGCATGAGTAGGTGGATGTTAGTGATGAAGAGCGAATGTTCATGGCAAGTGAGATGGAATAATTTAGACCTGAGAAAACTATTAGCTATACGGTCAAAGATCACGAGCAGGACTTGGAACCTGGGATTTTTATATCGGTTTGCTTTGTTGGAAGCGATATTTATGACAAAAAATATTGGACTGAACGTTACATTGAGAGTAAAAAATGATTCTTTTATGAGTATCGTAGAAGTAATCAACGTTGGTAAATAAGGCAAGGAATAATTCAAATACTGAATGATCTGATAGAAGCGGAGAGCTACAGAAAACCATAAGGCAAAGGAATTGATGTAAGTACCCGGAGAATTCATGGACTTGCCCAAGGAGCATAAACCCGATGGTGTGGATGATCATGGGATTGAATAGTGGTAGACGATATGCTACTATTTTCTTAATGGCAGGCGCGTAAGAGCAGAGGCGTATCTAAGTGTCCAGGTCCCCATGGTAAGCATTAACTTTGCGCTCCTCTCACGTTATTTCAAATTAGGGTTGTTTTTTGCTTTAGCGGGTATACTCTAAATAGTGACTTTTCTGTTTGGTGCTCTTGACACGTGCCATGTCTGAAGGTGGCTCCACACATTCGGCATTCGCCGAGCAGCGAGCTACTGCTCGTCCGATCCCGACCAGCTGATGTGTTTGGCGAATATTCGCTCCCACTGATGTATCCGAAAGACCGACACGCGGTGGGTAGGGCGAACTCCGAATGTTCGTCACTTGCCAAATACCAAGCGACCCATCCACACTACTCGGGATTCGGCGAGCGGTTGCTCGCTGTTCGCCGAATAGCGAATGTGTGGAGCCGCCTTGACATACCGCATATTTGCCTGTGCGTGAGGGGTATTGAGAAGGGAATAATCTTCGAGTCAAACCAAAATCCGCCCTTCAGTGAGGAATGGTCATCCCTCAGAAGTTACGTCCTCCAGCCTATCGTTCGTTTGTGCAACTGAGTGTGCTTGTCTTAAACGACAATATATCGCAGCTGTACAAACGAAGATTAAAGCGCAAAACTACGTAGAAAATTGAAGAAAATGTATTAAAAATAAGCCTAATATTTGAAGATTAGATTAATTGAATCTCGGAAATCATTTAACACATGAGAAAAGCTATATTTGAACATAACGTTTGGTATCATGACCAAGTTGTATATTTAATATTTCTACTAGTTGAGTTTTTGAAACTTGGTAGCAAAACACTGATTTACTTACACTAAAGATGTATTGATATAACTTAAAATTATTTTGAGATAGTAATACTAATAATAACAATAATAGCAATTATTCTACGTGTTTATGACTACTCTACATAGTTATTTTAAAATAAAATAATTCACGCGATTTTCTACCAACTCATTCAAAATAATAAACAATTGAGAACAGAAGATAATTACACAAAAATAATAATTATAATTCATTAACAATAAATGTATCTGTTTATGCCTACCATATAAATATTCTAACCATTAAACCCGTTATTTTCCAACTACTCTTCACTTCACTTCACGACAGTACATGGCATTTCACTTCTTCCTCATTCTAAATTTCACTCCACTTCATCACACGACACAACCCTCCACTGCAACACAACATAAAAAGTTATTATATTATTTATTTAACAAGAAGTAATATATTGATACGTAAAACTAAATAGCAGACGTAAATTGAGATATGTCACTTTGGAAATATGTTCTTAAATTATATACTTTAATTCATTTTAGCGACTTCCGGTTCGTTTAGACAACAGAAAAATTTAATATGAGTCCCGTAACTACCCCGCCATTGGTAAAAATAGTCAAGGTATGTTTCGACATGACACGACATATTCCCTTATAGGAGACAAACCAACAGCAGTGGATAACGAACCGGGGGAAAGGGAGAAGGAAGCCTCAAACAGAACACCGGGTTCCTACTCATCCGGTCGCGGGGAGGAACTTCTTATCGCTCGGCGTTGGGGGGGGAGAGGAGAGGGGGGGAGCCAAGTTTTCATTTGTGGGCTAACTTCTCACGCGAGCTCCGTTCGCCCACCGTCTTGCAGTCGTTCGTCTTCGTTAGCGAGTCCCCACCCCTGCCCCATCGCCGGTCTTGTCCTCCTGACGGCCTGCCCACCCAAACCGCCCGCCCCAATGAGTTGCATGGAATTACCGGACGAAAAGCTGCAAATTTATTATTTAATTAGTGTTTGGCCAAGAACAGAGATACGATTAAATCAACGGAAACAGCCACTGCAAAACAGAGCACTGCATTCAAACTAAATATTCCCCCATATAAAGTTAAATTGGCACTTCTCTTACCCCGCAATTGGGGAGTCAAGTTTCGTAACCAATCGACGCGAGGGGTAACTCAAACACCTCGCAATGAACAAGACAAGAAAACAGTAAATATACATTACTTTTTTATGTACGTTCATGTCTACTTTTAATTTAAATAAAAAGAGTTTAGAACAAAAACCGACTTCCTGATTTCTACGAATTAGTTTTTTTTAAAATAATTTTTACTAATGCACTTCATACATTTAATGAACATATACTAGCTTTGCACTTTGACTAGAATTATGTAGTTTTTCTGATTTTACATCACGTATAGGTAAGAAAAAATGTGGTATTAATATTAAATTTGAAAATACGCAATAACGCATTTTTAAACTAGGTCTCAGGTTTTAAAATACATTTCTGCCTTTTTCAATTCACCAAATAAAGTGTTGGGTTACTCCTGGTTTAAAATTGCTCAAGGCTTTACGCTGTTGTAACTTTACCACACACGCCTTTGCCTGAACTGAGACTTGCCAGACCTGTTACAAAACGTTTACTACGTTGTTACAACTTGTTTACAACGTTCCTTTGAAATTTGTTGCTGCATGAATCGCATGTTCACATTGTTCTCTCGTCAAGAATTTTACGTTTATTTAGAATATACAGGATAACAAGCAATGAGATACAGTGCTTTTAGATATAAACTGATACAAAACGCCATTAGTGAAATGTAAGACGTCAGGTTCTAGAGAAGTAGTGAATAAATGAATATGATTTAATGAATAATATAACCTTACTAATTTGACTAAAGTCGGTGACCCACTTTATCACATTACGTGATAAAATACATAATAAGGTTTCACTTGTATTTTTATATAATCGAAAAGTTTACTTCATCGACATGCCCAATCAAATAATTTACAATCGTATGTCAGGATTACAAAAACAACACGCTTCATCACGCCATGGTAACGCTAACTACAAAATGAGAAGTGTCCTCGAATTTCTACGTCAGTCCGGAAAAATTCCCAGAGCCATGACATGCGCGTGGAATATTAATGCTGTTTTGATCGCAATATTGGCGGTGTAGTGGCACGTTAAAAAATTGATTCAGCTCCAAAAAGCGTACTGCCGCGCAGCATTTAAAGTAGGCTGGTTCACAATAAAAAGTGATGTTTTTGTTAAAAATATTTGAACGCCGTTTCATTGTTACGTGTCGCTCGTTCACGTTAGATGTTTTTTTCCAGTCCAACCCGAGGCCAGGCGCCAATGAAACTAGCGAGTCGGCGTACCCTAGGCTAAGTGTACTTGTGCTGGGGCAGAATAAGAGACACACGGTTAGATTAATGTGCGAAAGAAAGGAAGGACAAATAGGATTGGAAGTAAAGATGCGTTTACAACATAGAAAGCATATGCACGGACATAAAATAAGTTGAAATTTAGACGAGTATGTTCTAATTATTTTTTTTATTTTTAACATTTAATTTTAATGTATGTTTTTGAGAATTCTATAACTAAATCTTAGAAGATACTATCTCTTCTTTCGGTGCAGCCTTAAATGATGTTCTATTTAATTAATTCCTTTTCATTATTAAACTCATTAATTAAACTTAAGCTCTTTAAGTCAAATCCTGTATCATAGATTCTATATTGTAAAGAAGAAATCTTGGATCTTGTCCATTTTTATATTTGTAAGTTATTGTGAAACAATATAATAATAATAATAATAATATAATAATAATAATAATAATAATAATAATAATTGTGAGACTATTTATGTGGCAAGGACTCAGGCCATCAGACCCGCTCTTCCGCGTAATCATGCAATACATAAATGTATATAAACAAATTGAACAATAGAGCGTTATTCAGATACATTTAGAAAATAAAATAAAATACAACTTGGAGATGTCTTGCCCCTAGGCCTCAGAAAACGAAAGAAAAAATGTGCCAGCATTTGCCTTAAGCGTTCGGGGAAAAACAGGGGAAACAAAGGAACTATACATGCTCTTCAACGTTGTGCAACAAAATAAAATATTTAAAATAATTTTTAAAAAAACATTACTGACACAGGAAAACACTAAAGGCGTATCCGAAAATAAATTGTGAAAAATATTATTTTGCTATACGCATGAAACGTTCATAAACATCTCAGTACATTAAGGAATCATAAAAAAATATGTGAATGCATACAACCACTCGTCCAGGACGACAGCTTAGGGACCGATTTGAATTTACAACTGTCTTTTACTAAAGGTAAAGACGCCTTCAGTCACAGCTATAAGTTAAACAATAGTGAATTAAAATAACTAGTATACAACACAAAAACCTTTCTAGTCCTGTAATGTACTTATTTTAATCTGTACTATTGTTAATTAAATTAAGAACGAACTTAAGAAATACAAGAAAAGAAAAAAACGGTTAAAAATGCGTTATAAAATATTACATTTACCTTTGAATTTATAAAAATTTAGTACACACTTTTCACATCATAAAAATCAGCTCATAAAAATTGTATTTAAATGTTTTTTGAATGATCGCAGCTGGTTTACAACAAATGTGACAATGCAGTATTTCAACATATAGTCTTATTATAAATACATTACATTGAATTATTCAATGTAATACAAAACTATAAAATACTGTTTGAGTTAAATAGAATTTATATTTCATTCATATTTATGTTTCCGTTGAGTTAACACGAAACGCAGTTAAAAAATGAAAAATCTGGTAAGAATACCACCATGAGGTAAATGACCTTACTGTAAATTGAAAGTCTCAGTAGAACAAGGGGCTATTCCACATTGGGTTGTGAAATTGAGTTATAAGTATTATGCAAAACTTCAAATAATATTATGTTAGTGTAATATGCTATTTAAATCCGGCATGGACTTACATGCAAGTGTACATGTGTTTAAAAGTTTAAAAATGTACTGAGTAATATGAGGGAAGTTTAGGTTAACCCTCATTACCTCAGAACTATATCAATGTGAGATAGTTCTTTGTTCTTCTGAGCCCTTCAATTTAATTACACGATATTTATGTGAATTTGTTAACCGATTACTTACATGTTCTTTATTGGAATACGTCTGCATCAATATTATGACGTCTATAGATATAACGTGGAATACAGCATAATCCAATGAGTAGACAAGATACCTTTACGTTGCGCAATTTATGAATATTTTTTCCCGGACGGTCCCTATAATCCACCAAACCCGATCCGCCTTCACAAAACAAACGCAGGACGCACCCCAAAGAGGCTTATTCCCTTTCGCTTTCACGGTCCTAAAGCATATTTGGCTCATTTTAATGCATGCAATTGTGCTTGGTCAGTTCCCGTTTCCCCTGCAGCCTTATAACTTCACGGAATTCCCAACGAATATAAAAATGTATGAGACACTCCCGCAAAAAAAAAAAAAAATTAAAAAAAGAAAGGATACAATTTCTTTTAATTACTACGTATATTCTTCAGCGGAGAAGTTCTCTTTCCGTTCGTGTTATTAACTCTGTTAAGAAACAAAATTCAGATATAACTCGGCATATTTGTAAGGATTTACAAACGATATCCATATGCATAAGGGCGGGCGATAAAAGAAACTTTCCTAAAACGGGCGTAAAAAGAACGGTACAACATTTAGCTCTCAAAAAAATTCCTACGGTATTCATACTACACGAAATGATATGCAAATGTCGGGCGTTTCAACGTCAGATGGACCGTTCGCGGAGAGCTGCTGCTCAAGTGGCGACACAGAGGACGGCTGAGGAGAGCGAGTGCCGTACACCACAAGCTCTTATTTGCGTGTGAGGCGTCGTGGCCGGGGCCGTTACAAGAATACACAGACGTAAACGGTTGTAAAATATTGAGTATTTATTCACAATGTGCACCGACACCTGAAATCCTATTTACAAATTTTACAGTGGCTATAATAACCGACCGTTTCTACAAGGAACTTTACCGGTCACCATGACCGTTTGCCACACGTCACGACGCATGCGCGCCGGATTCATCCCCTTGCCTCCGTAGCCAGCACATCGACGTGCCACGAGCCGCACCACCCACGACGACCTACGGACGAGCCCAAGAAACAGAAGGAGTTTCGTCCGGGGACGTCTTATATACCTTCTGGCTTGGCTATGGAACTGCGTCATATACCCGCTTCCTCTAGCCACATTTCTCCGGCCAGCATGTCGACGGGGTTCACAAGTCTGCTCCCGTGGCAGCGCACGTCCGAATGTTTCCTCGTCGCCCAATATAGCCCTTTTGTTCTGCGAAGCGTCCCTTCAGCAAGCGCCCGCAACTTTTCCCATGTGCATTTCAAGTCTTTGAAATGCACGTAACTAATTTTGTACAAGGCGACTGTTATGGCGCCACACGTGCAGGAACCGAGTGTTGCATCAGAAAGTTGGGGAATTGCGAAAAGAAATACATACTGCAATGCAATTTTTTTGGGGACTGTAATATAGGTGTCAGGCAACGTACTTGCATCACGTTAGGTCACTGCCCGTACAGGCCGCTGCTCGTTCAGGTTGCTGCCCATAGAATTTTCAGGTCGCCATAATTTACGACACCCTCCAAATCTACGGTGCGCTCTTCGTACTATATATTTGCTTATATACGCCATTTTCCGTTCGATGATTATTCTTGCAGGTTTATACATCAATGAAGTAACTAAATACACCGCTCGATTTCGTTTGCTGCCATTTAATTGGTAATGAATAGCTTTGGAATGTACCGACGAGCATGCCCCCCCCGGCAGTGACGTCTAAGGAGTGCTGTTCAAAATTTCCATACCGAAGCCAATCATTGGGAATAAAATGTAATGTTTTCTTCGTTATTGCAATAGACATTAATGTAATGTTAGGTGTAATGATCTGATATTAACAGAATTTGTAATAATTTTACTATAAAAAATATTAAACTTTTCTTGAAGCTTTTTTGTATTATTCATATTAAAAAACTTTTAAATTCATTAAAGTAAACATAAATATTGGAATTTTAAATAACAATCTGGTATTTTATATAAAGTAAAAAAATAATCTTGCTTCTTTGATCATTGATTTAGAAATTATGACCCTTTAAATGTACTTTCAAACCTTACGATCTGTGGTGGAAAAAGGTGGGCAGAAGCTACGCCCTGAAATGTGGTGGAGATACTACACTGGCAGTCATGGTTGCATCCATAAATTCTCGACAGGACGATTGGAGTCATGTGAATGAACAGTACGACGTGTCACAAGAGTGCTTTTCGAGGTTTAGTTTGAAAATAGCAGGTTTCGAATATTAAAAATAAATCAAATCAGAGAAAGTAAATACAAGACAGATGTGTACGACTTAAAAATGCGTAACAAGTTTGTGGGTTATTTGATAAAATAATGATAAAGTGGACATTTCGGAATCCATGCACACGATCGACATACCCCATGTGATGTTTTTCGCTGAAAGTTGCTAGATTGCATTTACCTGTTCCTGTATTGTGCGTTGTTTAAGCATTTACAATAATCATTTTCTGGTTCTATCCATAGATGTCACCAAACTACTGGCGTCACTCGCATTCTTTCAGTATGTACTGGCGATCTTGCCGTGCTTACCGATTTGCCTATCGATATTTAATTTCGTGTGTACGTTCCTCGCAGCTTTTACATTGGCTGATAACTTGTTTTTTTCTATTATTACCTCACATTCTTTCGTACTCCAGCACATGGCTGACAGTAATATCTGATTTCCAGTCTGGAATACTGTTTCAAAATCGTCCTAAAAAGCAAATATGTCAAAAGCGATATACGGCCTAGCACCCGGCCACTGGTTCATTCCCAAGTTCTAACTACCCATAGTCTTGTATCACTTCTTTTTCAGTATATTATCATAGGTAATACAACGAGTGCTTTGGAAATTGTCGATAAATCCGAATGGATTTATCTGAGAATTTTCAAAATACGAGTGGTATTAATAGACTTTTCCACGAATGAAAATATGTCCATCATAGTTCCAAAATGCGCTGAATACTTGAAAGTAAGTGAAAACTATGTTAAAATCAAAGAGATTCCGTTGTAGTACATTGAACATCGACGTATACCTTCTCCGAAGAAAGATGAGTCACAGTTTATGATTGGACAGTAGGAAGAAGCGGTAAGAAAAATCGGATAGGAAAAGCGATAAACCTTTTGAGATACACCACCCTGATTGGGATATTTTCTATGTGTAGTTAAACACTATTGGTTTTAATTTCACAGGCTAGAATAGTTTTTGTAATTTTTAAATATGTCTGGCTGAAAACGGTTTAGCCTAAACCAGGGCTTTCCAACTGGGGATCTTTTTGTGCGGCCCGCCAATGCTTTGAATAATTTTATTATAGCCAACCAAATTCAATATAATTGCATAATTCATCTATTTTTATTTAATGATATATTAATTTTCTCGTTGTATTAAGTATATTGAATAAAAGTCGTATCTCATATACTATATTTTTTCCGTATAATCTCATGTAGTTAGTGTAAAAACCATTTTGAATTACGGTGCACTGCTTGGGGGATGAAAATTCTGGATTTATTGGGCCCATTTTTATATTAGTGTTTATATCTGTAATTGGTGGTTCATTATTATCATGGGTAATATTAAGTACTCCTAATATAATTTGTTTACATTTTTATACAAAGGTATTAGCTTTAGTGGTTAGCTAGAATTTGATCATGTGACCAATAAGTGCTTCTAAGTTGGACACCCCTGGGACTAAACGAAAGGGCTGCGCGCAACCAACGACTATCCTCACCAGAAGGCGCAGGAGCGCGTGGATCGCCGGGGCAGTTGCAGCCGCTGCTTCGGCGGGCGGCGGAGGGGGGGATGAGGGGAGGGGCGGCGAGATACGAGCCCCGCGGGGCTACATAAGTCTGTCAGTCGCGCGACCCCGCCGGCGCCGGCGCCTCCGTAACAAGGGTTAGCGCCGGCGGCGGCGGCGGCAG
The DNA here is from genome assembly GCA_031308135.1 of Acheta domesticus. Taxonomy (NCBI): domain Eukaryota; kingdom Metazoa; phylum Arthropoda; class Insecta; order Orthoptera; family Gryllidae; genus Acheta; species Acheta domesticus. The sequence goes on from JAHLJT010009436.1 coordinate 33,309,420, forward strand.
GCAGCCGCGGAGCGCGCCGCCGTCTAATACGGCGCGGGATCGCCTGCCGGGGCCCGCAATTGGACGGCGCGGCGGCGCGGACGCCAACGACCCGGCCGGCCACAGGCGCACGGGTGGGTGGACGGGGGGAAGGGGAGTCAGGCTACGAGCAGAGTGCGACAGGACGGGAAGGGAAGGAGCGAGTGAAGCGGCGGCACGAGGAGAAGAGAATGATAGACGGAATGGTTCGAGGTTGAGGTGAGTTGTGGGGGAATGGGGTAAGGTGAAGAGTTCGAAACGGGTTGGACAAGGCGGAGGAGATATGGTGGGGATGTCTAGGGGAAGAGTGGATAAACGAAGGCAAGTGTGAGGGGGGTAGGGAGATGTGGTAGGGCAGGACAAGGTGAGGCGATAAATTGTCCAGGTAATGGATGGGAGGGGAAGTGGATCTCGCTGAATTTGAGTGGAGCGAGAAGTGGGGCCAGACTAAACGGGGCAAAATAAATCAGGGCGTGGTGTAGCGGGGCGAGGTGAAGCGGAGCGAGGACAAGCGGGACAAAGTAAATCGGCTCGTGGTGAAGCGGAGTGAGGAGAAGCGGGGCGAGAGAAGCGGGGGCGAGGTGAAGCGAGGCGAGGTGAAGCGGGCGAGGTGAAGCGGGCGAGGTGAAGCGGGGCGAGGAGAAGCGGGGCGAGGAGAAGCGGGGCGAGGAGAAGCGTGGTGAAGCGGGGTGAGGTGAAGCGGGGTGAGGAGAAGCGGAGAGAGGACCAGCGGGACAAAGTAAATCGGCTCGTGGTGAAGCGGAGTGAGGAAGAAGCGGAGCCAGGTGGAGCGAGAAAAGGAGAAGCGGGGCGAGGTGGATCTCAGCGAAATGGCTTGTGGTGTGTGTGAAGCGAGCCAAGTGATCCGGGATGAGATGAAGTGAGGTAAAGAGAGATGAGATAAGGCGAAGAGAAGCGTGGTGAGGTGGATCTGAGCGAGGTGGTTTGGGGCGAGATGAAGCGAGAGGTGATGTGTTGTGAGATGAGTTCAAGGTGGAGTGGGGGAGAGGTTGATTGGGGGGGGAATTGAAGCGGGGAGAAGTAGAGCTGGGTGGAATGGAACGGAACCCCACCCCCCAGGGGTTGATGGGGGGGGAGTGCTGATCTAAGCGGAGCGGGGAGGAGCTGGGCGGGGAGGAAGGGAGCTAAAGTGACCCAGCCTCAAGCATTGACGGAGAGGGGAGTGCTGATCTAGGCGGGGCGGAGTGGAGCTGAGTGGACGGTGCGGGGCGGTGTGCGCGGAGCGGGGCGGAGTGGGCGGAGCGGGGCGGAGTGGGCGGAGCGGGGAGGAGCGCGGGCGGGGGGGCGGAGCGGGAGGAGCGCGGCGGGGGGGGCGGAGTGGGCGGAGCGGGTGGGGCGGAGGGGGATGGGTGGAGCGGGGCGGAGTGGGCGGAGCGGGGCGGAGTGGGCGGAGCGGGGCGGAGTGGGCGGCTCGGGGTGGAGTGGGCGGAGCGGGGCGGAGTAGGCGCAGCGGGGTGGAGTGTACGGAGCGGGGCGGTGTGGGCGGAGCGGGAATGAGCGGTGCGGAGGGGGGCGGAGTGGTCGGAACGTGGTGGGCGGAGTGAGGTGGTCGGAGCGGGGCGGAGTGGGCGCAGCGGGGGCGGAGAGGGCGCAGCGGGGTGGAGTGAGCGCAGCGGGGCGGAGTGGTCGGAGCGGGGTGGAGCGGGGGGAGGAGGGGGAGGAGTGGGGTGGAGCGGGGAGGAGCGGTGCGAAAGGGGGTGGAGTGGGCGGAGCGGGGTGGTCGGAGCGGGGTGGTCGGAGCGGGGTGGTCGGAGCGGGGTGGTCGGAGCGGGGTGGTCGGAGCGGGGTGGTCGGAGCGGGGTGGTCGGAGCGGGGTGGTCGGAGCGGGGTGGTCGGAGCGGGGTGGTCGGAGCGGGGTGGTCGGAGCGGGGTGGTCGGAGCGGGGTGGTCGGAGCGGGGTGGTCGGAGCGGGGTGGTCGGAGCGGGGTGGTCGGAGCGGGGTGGTCGGGGCGGGGTGGTCGGGGCGGGGTGGTCGGGGCGGGGTGGTCGGAGCGGGGTGGTCGGAGCGGGGTGGTCGGAGCGGGGTGGTCGGAGCGGGGTGGTCGGAGCGGGACTTTCGGAGCGGGGCGGAGTGGGCGGATCGGGGTGGGCGGACCGGGGTGGGCGGAGCGGGGTGGTCGGAGCGGGGCGGAGTGGGCGGACCGGGGTGGTCGGAGCGGGGTGGAGTGGGCGGAGCGGGGTGGGCGTGGGCGTGGGCGGTCCGGTTAAAACGCGGCGCCGGAGAGCGCTCGCAGGGGAGGTGGGCTTTTCTTTGTTAGTGAGGCCGTGGGGGTGAGGTGGGGGGTCGAATGCGGCGGCGCGCGCCCGCTGCCGTGGGCCTCGTACATCCGAGAGCGCCGCCGCAGTCCGCGCCGCCGCTCCTCGCCTAATCCCGGCCCTCCCCCTCACCGCCCCTCTTGGCCGCCGATCCGCTTCCCACGCGCCGGACGCGTCCATTGCTGCACATCCTCTTTCTTTTCTTTATTCTTTGCTCGCGTACTTTTGGTCTCTCGCGCCTGGTTTTTTTCTTTTTCTTTAGAATCTCACAAAATTCACCATTTTTTATCTTTCGTTCTCGTTACTTATTTTATTAGCTACTTTCATTATTGATTATTGTTTACTGTTTTCTTTGTATAATTTGTCGTTCGTTCTCGTTATTCAGTTTATTATTTGTTTTCATTATTCATAATTGTGCACTGTTTTCTTATTTATACACTTTCTTTCTTTCTTTACTTTGCCAATCTTCGAGTAAGATTTTTTCATAAAGATAATACAAACAAATTGTCCTTTAGACTCTTCTTTTTATTTGTTGTGCATTCACAGTCTCGTTCCCCTCACTTATATTCCCTTCCCCCCTTATATCCCCTTATATGCATCCTCTTCTCACTTCCTTTTGGTTCACGGCCGCTCTTACTCGTTTCCTTTCTTGCTCATTTGTCTTGTGCATCTTTCATCAATTCCACCTTCTCCTCACTCGTGCAGTATTTGGAGTTGATCACTTTCGCATTCTTCTGTGTGTTGCCGCACCAGTTCCACCTCGCTCCGCGCCGAGTCCGCCTCGCCGATCCCGCTGCGCCGAAGTGCGGCCGCCTCCCCCGCCCTATTCCGCTCCGCCGCCCTGGCGCAGCGCTCCACGGCCGCCGCCTCCGCCTCCGCCGCCATCGCCACCGCCTCCACCGCTTCCACCGCCGCCTCCGCCGCCTCCACCTCCGCCTCCGCCTCCGCCTCCACCACCGCCTCCGCCTCCGCCTCCGCCTCCGCCGCCTCCACCTCCGCCTCCGCCGCCTCCACCTCCGCCTCCGCCACCGCCTCCGCCACCGCCGCCGCCGTCGCCGCCGCCTGCGCCGCCGCCACCGCCGCCGCCTCCGCCACCTCCGCCGCCGCCGCCTCCGCCTCCGCCTCCGCCGCCGCCGCCCAGCCGCCTCCGCCACCTCCGCCGCCGCCGCCTCCGCCTCCGCCTCCGCCTCCGCCTCCGCCGCCTCCGCCTCCGCCGCCGCCGCCGCCGCCAGCCGCCTCCTCCGCCACCGCTGCCGCCGCCGCCGCGCTCCTCCGCGCCGCTGTGCGGTCCGGCCCTCGCCGATACTCGATCAAGCCCTGATAAGGGTTTTCGCGGTTTTCTCTCGCAAACTCGGTGCGGCGCGGCGCCGATGGGGCCCACGCGGGAGAAGGGGGCGGCGCCCGACGATGCGGTCATTGCCAGAGAGGGGGGACGTAGACGGTGGTGGGGACGAGCGGCAGGCGTGGGTGAAGGGAGTGGAGGTGGGGTGAACAGACTGGAATGGACGGTCGGTGATGCGGTGTCCGCCGGAGCAGTGGTGACGGATAGAAGGCGGGTAAGCGATAGCGGGAGGGGGTGGGAACGACGCCGGTTGCGGGGAAGAGATGGGGACTGAGGAAAGGGTCGGCTGGAGGGAGGATTGGGAAGGGCAACGAGAGGCCGAGTGTTCGGCTGTTCTGGAACAGGGTGAGATAGAACAAGTTGGCGGGAGCTGCGATGTAGACGAGAGTGGCAGTGAGGGCGAGAGCTGAGGTGAGGGCGAGAGCTGAGGTGAGGGCGAGAGCTGAGGTGAGGGCGAGAGCTGAGGTCAGGGCGAGAGCGGAGGTGAGGGCGAGAGCGGAGATGAGGGCAATAGCGGAGGTGAGGGCGAGAGCGGAGGTGAGGGCGAGAGCGGAGGTGAGGGCGAGAGCGGAGGTGAGGGCGAGAGAGGAGGTGAGGGCCGAGAGCGGAGGTGAGGGCCGAGAGCGGAGGTGAGGCCGAGAGCGGAAGTAAGGGCGAGAGCGGGGGAGGAAAAGGCGAGAGCGATGGTGAGGGCGAGAGCGGAGATGAAAAACAAACGTGAAGTGGATACGGGGACAAGGGCGGGTTGTAAGGCGGAAGTCGGGATCAGCAGGGAGCGGGGCGGGGACAGAGGTACATTTGGTGGCCGTGTGTGTGTGAGTGGGGAGGGGGGCTAGTGGCGACGACGCGATGCCACTGGAAGCCGTAAGGGGTTGATGGCGGAGGGGTTGCGATGACAGCGGCGATCGGCGGGGGGTAAGCGGTGGATGGGAAAGGAAGCAGGGAGGAGAGCTAGACGGTGAAGGGAGAGGGCATCGGAGGCCAGCGTGTGGTGGCGGCGAGGTCCGGGATGGAAATGCGATCATGACCGTTTGTCGGTGAGGAGACGGGGATGGCGGAGGCGACTGTTGGGGTGAGGCGGTCACCGCAGAGCGTTGGAGTCAGGAGAGTGGTTCTCCGAAGGCTGAGAATGAATTCGGGACCGGAGAAGAGGAGAAAGAGCGACGGTGGATTAGTCAGGAATGATGGCGATTTCGGTGACCCAAGTCGACTGCGGGAGAGGAGGAAGGCGGGGAGACTTTGCGCGGGGAACTGGAGAAGTCACAGCGATTAAAGAGGTTGATTCGCGAGTGAGTGCTGAAGAGGTAATAGCTGATTAGAAAAAAGAATAGTGCGAAAAGTCACGAGTGTGAAATGGCATCTGGCACGAGGCCACATTCCAGCGATGTGTTACATCTACGCGATGGGGAAGCTTAAAAAGCGTTGAAATGAAGAACTGACTAAAGGAAAAATGTAAAAAAAATATTATTGATGTATAGCTGAGGAATAACCAATTGAAAAGGTAGCGAACTCATTAAATTATTGAATTTTCCTAACGTTCCTTGCTATGTGGAATCACCTGCTCGCAAAACCTATTTGCTTCGCTTCGGTGCTTGAATCGAAGAGTTAAGGTATGCTGTAATTATGTTAGGTTCCACAAAGGTTTCATATCTGCATAATCAGAACACGGAGACTGTTTTTTGATACATCCGTTCGGAAAAACGGCATCGGACAATTGAAACCCTGATATTATAACTACTAGATGGAAATTACTAGAGGATTCAAAAGTTTTAAATAAAATTTTGTTCGAATTCACTAAGAAAGAGAATAGGATATTTTACCCAGGAAGATAAGAGAGTTTTCAAAATTCCCACGTATCATTGTATCAGTACGAAGAATAGACAAAATAAATTATTTTTCTTCCACGTTCTGTAAAGGAATTTTTCTACTTCCCGAATCATTTTAGTCCCTTGCAATTTCTTTGCTCTTTCCCCTTAATGTGAGCAATCATTACGCTTCAACATCCTTACTGAAAAGACTGCTGGAGATTCTGTGATAACTACTTTTTTCAATTATTATCAAGCACGTTTTCCTACCTACCTACTCATCAAGAATTTCCTGTATATTCCCATTTGAGTTTTCCTTACTGTCACATTTCGACTTAACAAACAACTAGACTTAACATACTACTCTAATGAACCGACAACAACTCAAACGAACCAACAATTCTAACGAACCGACAGCAACTCTAACGAAACGACAACAACTCTAACGAACCGACAACAATTCGAATGAACCGACAACAATTCGAATGAACCGACAACAACTCGAATGAACCGACAACTTGAACGAACCGACAACATCTCGAACGAACCGACAAAACTCGAATAAAACCAACAACAACTTGAATGAACTGACAAAACCGACAACTACTCGAATGAACCGATAACAACTCGAATGAACCAACAACACACTCGAATGAACTGATAATCCCAATTAGCCACCAATTTGTATAACTTAATAGTTCGAGTTCATCAAACATCCAAATTCTCAAATAGTACGAATTAACTCGTCGTCCGTGGCGTCGCGGAGAGGGCTGGTGGGAGGCGAACTCCTGAGGCCGAGAGCGGCGAGGTGGAGAGGCTGGCAGCGGGGCGGGGCGGGGGAGGGGGGGGAGATCGATACGCAAATGGCGGCGCCGGAATGAAATCACAGGCCCGGGGCGATGATGCCGAGCGCCGGTTTGTGTCTCGAATCAAGACAAAAGTCGATTTCGGCGACGCTCCGCTGTTTGGTTTCGAGCGCGCGTTTGCTTCGGCGATTGCGAAAGGAGGCTTATGCGCCGGTTGGCCCCCGCCCCCCTTCCCCGCCGCACGGCCACGCCGCGGAATCGGATTCGCCGCTCGTCATCTAAAGAATTTGCGTCTGCGCTGCGGGAGATGCGACAATTTCATATCAGACGATTTCAAAAGAATATTCGTTTTTGTTTTTCAATATTCGATGATAATGTCTTATTCAATGATCTCAATATTTATTGTTAACTAATGCAGAGGCGTAGCTTCAGTTGGTGTCACCTGGGGCGAAGGTAATGGTATCACCCTCCCCCGATAAATTAAGTATAAAAATATCTATTGCTGCATTAATTATGCATTATTCTATTAAAATGCAAACATATTTGCACATGATAGTTATTTATAATATATTACAAATTCTATAATTGCAATATAATTGCAATTAAATAATAATCTATGCTTATGATTTAAATGCATACTTATTAAATTAATATAAATAATTTTTAACTAAACCATAAAAATTATATAATTCCAAGAAAAAAAATTTCAAACTACTAAAACTAAGAACACTAACTACTAATACACACAATTTTTAAGTAAATTATTTAAATTATATAATTACTACTATAAAATAATGTAATTGGTGTCACCCCTAGAATGGTGTCACCCGGGGAGCGCCGTCTCCCCCGTCCCCCCAAGCTACGCCACTAAACTAATGCATTTAATAGTCATTCAATCATTTGGCTCCACGCTTTGTACAAAAACTCCAAATAATACTTGAAAACTGTAAGGACTAACTTGAAAACTATAATAGGAGGGAAAATGAGATTCTATCCTAATCAGATTCGAAGAATTTTTAACAAATAGGTACAAATAGATAACAAATGAAATGTTTTTATTACGATCATTAACACTGTAGGCTCGGTTTAAAAAACCTATGTTGGTTTATTCCGCACCAATTGCTACTGTTTCAATCCATAAACAATCTTAAATAAAAGTTCACGTCCTAACAGAATTACTTTTCTAATGGGCGTAACAAGTTATATTATATATTAAATGTAGTAGAACGAAATAATTAGTTATATTTAAATTACATCAACAATTTATTAGCAGTTAAGTAATGTTAGCGTACACGACTGAGTTTAAAAAATGCTTAAACTATAGAGAATTCTTGACATTTTCCCCAGACAGTTTCTTAAATCAGTACATGGCAATTGCAATTATTTATGTTTTAAAAACACCCGGGATGGGTACTTTTATTCATTTTCAGATGAATACTGGTAATTGTACATGCCAGACTCAGTGTGTTTATTCTACACCGATTTTCTGTCAAATACCTTTCATAGAGCAGTGTTCGCGTATTTTGTTCGATAATCTAATATTGCGGCTTTACCTCTGTGGCAGGAATGTTAATTACTATCCATTGTGAACAGGTGTACGCTCTACCTAATTAAAATGTAATTAAAATTTTAACAAAACAATTTTTATTTATGGCACAAAGTTGTAAAAAAATTAATATTAATGTAAGAACATGCGTAACTGTTGAATGTACTGACTGTAATTGTAAAAAGTAAGAAACAATATTTGGTGGACAGTTTGTGAGTATATGGAAACACTGATGACTTTAATTTAAATTGTATGTCATGGTTGGAAACAGAGTAATCTCTGATATCCAAGCAAAGATTGAATGCCTAATTTCCAGTTGAGATTAATGTAAACTTCAAACTTCAACATAATTCTGTACCAATCAATCGGCAGAAACTCTATTTAGCTGAGTCAATATCTCGGGTAATGAATGTTGTGTTGTTTCTGATGATCTCCGCGATAATGAAGTATGCAGACAAGAATGCCGGACTATACAAACCCATCATTTGTCATGGAATTTGCTTCCGTCTCATTACACACATAGCCAAAATGGCTAATTGTGTTGTAATTCAGCCAAACTACCATTCGATTCATCGGAAAAATGTACTGATCATTTTTATTCCAAGCACAAAGTAGTGTATTACTTTCCAAAGGGTTTCTCATCGTAAAACAAAAGTTCATGAATTCCTAGATACTAGATAATAGTGACTTTTCCGGCAGGTATTTTCATGTTAAAATTATATTTCTATTATCGCATTTCATAATAAAAAGAAATTGTAAACATACTATAATTGTGTAGGCCGTCCATCCACAGGCAATATTATTAAAAAGTATGGGAATAAATTTCATTACAAAATTAGGTTTAATAGTAGTCAATCTTATAGATGAACCGTAACAATTTGTGTTATTCTGAGGAATAGTAATTCATTGCGTTTCATCACTGTATATACACTGTCAGCCCCTCTACCCAAACACACGTTTTTTGTTGAGATCTTGTTGAGAGAAATTAAATTTTCACTTTCTCTTTTCTATTGTATCTATCAAATCCTCAAAAGGGGTATTAGTTTTTTACATTCCCCAAACCTAATTTTAGATGCTTAAAATCACTGAAACACTTTTTTCAAAAATTGTCTTCGAATGCTGTGGAAGTATCCAAACAAATTGTCAGCTGTTCACACTTTATAACCGGTTTCTGCGAGCCACAGCGAGTACTCGTCGAATTATGAATCCTAGATGGCAGATCTGAAGATAATGGCAAAACCAAGGAAAGATTAACATCTTGGGAATAAGAAAATTGGTGAAGCCAGTATCTTTTATTTCTATGATGCGCATACCAACAAAACCTTTCGAATAATCCTATATCCTTTTTTACTATTCCCAAGTTGCTTTTTGATCTCTAGTTTCATAATTTTTTTTACTGTTAAGTCACTCCCAATCCTTCTTTGTGCAATATTTTCTAAAGTGTGTGATTCTGGAATCACCAAAACACTGTTGAACTTTTTAAGCAGCAAAGTGAGGCAAATAATTAATAGTTAATACACCACGTTAGACCTCAAGATTGTGTTTTATGTATCAAGGACAAAAGTCAATGTTTCTGGACGACATGGGTTAATGACCGAACACAAAACATTGATCTTGTTTTGAGTTGAACAAACTAGTAACTCACCCCCAGCTCCTACTTCTACCTCTACAAGAAAAAGGAGATTTCAATAAAACGTGCGCATAGTGAAGCTACATTTATGTGCAAAAGCAAAACAAGGGACCATCTCGGCATTTGCCCATTGGATCGACTTTTGACATTTAGACCAGGTGCATACTTCTTTTCGAACATTTACTTTTCAAGCTATTTCACTACAGAGTTTAATCTATATATGATTTATAATTTTATATTTAATAATAATATTTAATAATAATAATAATAATAATAATAATAATAGCGAAGTGTACATCAAAATGAAGAAGATACGCACAAAGCAAGAGCCATGTACGCACACGTGTTACTTATTAGAAAATTAACCAGCAGTAACGGATGCGTTCCAAATTGAAATTGTCCAACTTCAAGATTTGCTCGTTCTATGGTCGCAAAGCCCTAATGAAAATTGTACTTTCAGCGCAGGCCTTCCCGCGAATTAATGGGGTGCGCCAGGTAAGAGAACTTGGGCCGAGAACTTGTAGCCAAGTCCGCTTAAAGATCGGGCGAACTGTAAGTGCTCTGTTATATTCCCTTTAACGCCCCTTCCACTCAAACACATCATTAGTCCCGTCGAGTCGAGTCCACTCATTTTTCAGAGCAGAAACTCAGCTGAGAGGCAGCTGTTCACAGCCTTACTTTTTACTTATTCGCATGCAGCATTTCGTATTCAGAGAAATGTGTAAACTACCAGACACTTGTCGCCAACAGTGTATGAATTATTAATACAGTACGATGAATGAAGATGAAAAACAACATATAATCAATTCTGAAGTAAAAATTAAGAACCATGTGTTGGATAACGTAGTATCAGGTGTTTTCTGTTCCATATATCATATGCAGTTACTTTGAAAAAAATTAAAATCTTCGAAGCAAAACTATCAGCAAAACTTCGTACCGATAACGAAATCAGTATTCCATATTTTCAATCGGAAAGAAGCATCCGATAATAGGCATCTTGTTTCCTAACACGTCTTCATTGAATTTACCTACAAATTCTTTCCTTCTTACATAGTACCGTGCATGATTACTCTTTTCAAGATGTCGATGAAAAATGTCCGTAGATGTTTTTAAGTAAGACGTTGCTTGTAAATAATGGTATGTTAGCGTGGTCTTGATTTATTCAAGCAAACGTTTACCTACTTTCATGATACCAGTATCACACTGTTGTTTGAGCCTCACGTATACTTTTCTCTTTCAGTAGGCAAAAAAAAACAGAATTGATACTTTGATATTCAGTTCGTATTTCTTAGTCTTAGTAACGTGTATATTTTTTCAAAATTAATTTAAATGAACTCGTAGATTTTTTGAAAATTATTTTATTTCTACCTGTTCATTAAAGACGGTGATTGATAATAAAATGTCGTGTTACAATTTGATTAAAGTTAAGACAACTCTTAGTGATATCAGCCGCCTTCCTCCCTTTACCATGGCAATTTTGACTTTAATTATGCTTAAAAAATGTGTCCGGGTCCTATAGCATCATATCACTCGGTAGACACTTAGTGCTCTAAATAATATATATGTAGCAAATATCGCCCACTTGAACCTCATAGTTAAGAACCGTGCAAACACGGTTCTTGTTTCTCATGTAGAAACTACGTAACAACTATTAGCGTTCACAGGGCTTTTCAATCAACGCGTCTATGTTCAGCGGCGCGTCGCGGCGTTTCAAGCTCTATGTTAACGAAAAAATAAACACGTACAATAAACTTTCATTAATTCATTATCATAAAGCTATGGCTTAATCTACTTCCGTAATATGTGATCAAGTGATTTTCTCGTACATATTAATAATCTCAGTACTGCAGAAGAAAATGTCGGAACAATGCCACTGGCTGGTTTTAGCACACTGAATTATCAACTCTGATGTGTGATATTTGAAGTAAGATATTTGATCGATATCGTGAAAATAACTATTTCATTTTAATGATGGAAGATTTACGACAGCGAAAGCGAAAAAGGAATGATGAACTCTTTAGATGAATTATACTTTGATACTAAGATGAATATTACTCTCAACTATTAAAAAAATATTTTCTTACTTGAAATCCCTTATAATTCGTTAGTTAACTTTTTGAAGATCTTATGAATATCTCATGAATTATAATTGTTTGGTGGGTGATGTTCTTATACATTATAATATTCTAACGAAGTGATTCATACAAAAGTGCGCAGATTGCTGAAGAAAAGAAATGATTAATACAGATGGATTTATCAACGATCCCTGATTTTAAGTGGCTGGAGATTGACGCTTTGCTGGGCCAAAACCCGCGTGTCTCCCCGGCTAAGTCGAGACAAACGAGCGTTTAAACATTGGCGGGGTTACGATGGCTTAATCGTAACCCCTTCAAATCTGCCTCATCGAAGCCAAGCCAAGTCAAATGCTGCAGTCTTATGAAGAAAAAAATTGTAAGGATATCAATTTCAATGAATTCTTACTTGCACATTATCTATGAACATTTTAAGCTACAGCGTCCGTGAATAACTTCAAACTTTACCGTCATAGATCCATGTAATTCTGCCTTTGAAACACCTAAGGGTGATCTAAATACCCAGCAAACTTACACATTCTTCACTAATATTGACAATAATATAACACCATGTACTTTCGATACAGATTTGGTAAAATGCAGTTGACAAAGACTTCACAGTTCAATTTGATTTCACATTGCCAACATTTTTTATTTAATTGATAAGCGGTTTTCGGTTGGTTAACTATCATTATAAACATATTTCGAGCTTGTTTAGTGCAACACTGCAATCGAGGAACGAAAAAAACTGAGAAAAGACATCGACTTAAATTATTCTCTTTCTCTTGCCAGTTTACATCATAAGCCTTCAACCACATTACCCCTAAATAACTTCAAACGTCTCCACCGTAGAACCATGAACTGCCTCTGAAACACCTCAGAAAGCAACGCACGCTATAGAAACGACAACGTCCATCACTACCGCGAATGTACATTTTGTATTCCATCCGCAAATAACACGGCTGATTTTTTTTTTGTTCAGAAAAAAAAAGACAGCAAATAAAATTGCCATCCGTTTTGCAATACTTCCATTAGTGTGAAAATGTTGCATTTTCCAGAGCCCCGGGGAAAGCTCTGTGACGCAGGCTTACACGCGCGTGCGTGCGTGCGTAGTCGTGCTGCGTGGCGTGGCGTGCCATGGGGCGTTGTTGCGTGCGCAGATCCACCGCCATCCGCCGCAGTGCGCGTCGCTGCAATCACTTGTTTCGCGTTGCTTCGCGTTTTGCTAAATGTGTGGGTGGGCAAAAACAAAAAAAAAAACAAAAAAAAATGCGAGAGCATTTCCCACGAGAAATATAGGGACTGCACGGGCGAAGCGAAGTTTCGTATTTTCCATTCGTTTTGCCGCTGAGTTGCAGCGCGGCGGAACCATGTTAGCGATATTCGAGTTTTCCCTTTGGAATTATTATGAAAAATAGTTGCCTTTTTTCTATTGTAGGTTAGACTCATTTCAGAAAATGCATTTTGCGTAATTACTTTTCAAGTAATGCATATGGATGATGATTGTTTATAGATTTCAGTTTTTTAAAAAAATTATAAAATCACAGTTATAAAATTGTCCACACAATTTTTACGTATTCACTTCTTCGTTCACTCAATTACAGTATGAAAGTCTGCTTTTAGAAATAAAATGAGTCTAGGGTCGAACGTTGGCAAAGAATGACAATTCAATCACGCTCTTACAACTGGAGGTTTGGGGGCAGAAACTTCTCCAGAACAGCGCCTTCCGGTTTAATGTATCAGCTGCATGAAGAGCAACAATTTTTCTACAGGTGAAAGTAGTCAAAACGCATATTGTTCACTGGTGAAAAAAACTGTGTTTGATATGAAATCGTGTAGTTTTTAATATGCTCTCCAAGCTCATGCTTTCAGATTTCTTCAAAACGCATTTAATTTAATGTGTTAAACTGCATTTTGAAGAAATCTTAAAGCAGGAGGGTGTAGAGCGTATTAAAAACTATACAATTTCATATCAAAGTTTTTTTCCATCAGTGGACAATATTTGTTTTCATTAGTTGTTTTGTAGCTTTCATAGAACTGTAGCTTTGCGGCACTGAGCGCAGCTTGTGTAACAGTATTAGGGTCACATTCCATTGAGTAAACGCATGGGATGAAATGGATCTGAACAACAATTGCTGTCAACCTTTTGATCCTATGAAGTCCTAGAACTAGAGTTTCAATGGTGGCTGATTTCCGACTAGCTAAATAATTAGGACAAATTCTACCGCTGTCTGGAGGTGAATTCTAGAGGTTGGCTTATCTGATTCAGTAGTTTTGTGTAGTTTCTCTGATGAATACCAGAAGAATTCCGGAGCAGCTTTTTAGCAAACGGGCCACGGACCGCGCACGATTTTCCTTCCCCATTTTTGTTCCGTATTCTTCTTCTCACATGCACACACATACACACACACACACACTTGCGTGCACTACACTATCACACAAGTGGGGAGAGCACTCGGGAGCTTACAGAGCTTGTCCCACCTGAGGTGGTTCCCCACTGGCGAAAACACTGCCGGACGAACTCTCGAAATTCGGCATTGTTTACAGCACAAGCCCCTACAGCGTTTACAAATGTCAAATAATAGAACATCATGAAGCGTTGATGTAATGATGGATATTAATACACGAGTGCGATATTACGATACGAGCAAGGAACGAGAGAGTATCGTAAACCCCACACGAGTGTATTAATACCCATTACATCGAGTTTCATACAGTATTTTTTCTACGACTTTTATAATTTAAACTTTTAAATTGAATCGTTTCGTGGCAGTTGACACGCGGAATTCAGCCAAGGCTACCTAGCGGACAGCTGCCTTACCCTACTCTCGCATGCTGCCGCAGGTTTCTGTGGCTACCTGCTCGCCTGCGAGAGTGTAAGGGAAGGTCGGGTGATATCGGACAGCGGGTGGTATCGGACAAAAGTAGTTTAGGGAACTGAGCATTGGTGGTAGCGCGTGGCACACTGTCAGTACGTTCCTGGACACGAATTAGCTTTGAATGCGCCGTATGAGGTGAGTACATCATTCAGTTTGGTAATTGCGACACGCATTACGTTTTTTCATGCTGACCAGTGTACTAAGATAACTTTAGAGCTTTGACACTTTCCATAGGATAAGTTTAAATACATTCTACTGTGACTAGAATGTTTACTTAGGTGTATTTGTTACGTTCAGCAGTACAAGGTTGTTTGCACAATTTATATCTGTGTTGTATTCTTCTGAAGGATGAGGGTCGTTCTGGTGGTATCGGACAAAGTAGAATTGGATGGTACCGCACAGTTACTTCTTCGCCTTCTCTTCACTTTTCCGTATATTCGAATACTAATTCGATTACTACGTATAGTATAGTACTTCGAATACGTATTCGAATACTAATGTGGATTTTGTCCGTGTTTCAGGAAACTATAGATAAAATTTGCGGGAAATGGGAAGAAATAATAGGAGGATAGCCATTATGAAGGTCATTTCAAAAGAAAACCCCTTCAAAAATGATAGTTGTGAAGCTATAAATTGAACATAATAGTTGAGTTTTTGTTTTTTAATTCAAGAACTGTTATTTTCCCATGTAACCAAATACTAATTTTTTCTGTGTATTAAACAATGAAATATTAGTCTCAATAGTGAGCGCATATTTGGAGAATTGCTGAAAAAAACTCCATTAAAATTATTTTACCATTATTTACTTAGTTGTCCGATACCACCCTCCATTTTTCAGACATGCAAATTGTCAACGATTTTTAATATCTCCAAATAATCATATTATTTTAGTTTCAAACCAAACGGCTTTGATAGAGTGTGTGAGTTAGAGATTGAAGTTTCATATTCTGTATTTTACGAATAATGTTAACTAACCTTTATTAAGAAATCATATTTAAAGCTATGGTGGCTGATACAACCCGACCTTCCCCTACTGTGCTAGTCAAACAAGATCAAAGGGAAATTACGATCCAATTTATTTTAAATAATATTCCACTAAAAATACTACTAATAAAAGAAATTAAATCTGACAAGCATAATTTAATATCACATGTAATTTTAATGTTCGCAATCGAACGAAACATTTACTAGAACGATTCTCAATGATTAATGAGGTGTCAATACTTGGTTTGAAACCTTCTCTGTGATTGGTCGAGTACCTGTATCATAATGAAATCTGTATAGAAATGGATATCTTTATACAACATATTTTTTCTACTCCCATTGTAAAACGCTGTTATTTTAATGGTTGCAACCAGTTGCATAATGATACTCATTTTGATACATTTGTCATTATTATTCATGACCAATCACAGAGAAGCTTGCAAATCAAGTATTGACACTTCATTAATCATTGAGAATCTTTAGAGTAAATGTTTCGTTTAATTGGGTCCATTAAAATTGTATTTCATATTTTATTCTGCTTCTTAATTTTAATTTATTTTATTATTAATAGTTTTTAATGTGAAATATTATTTAAATTCAATTATAATTGCACTTTGATCCTATTTTACTAGTGCAGTGAAGAGAACATTTGACCAAGTTTAAGATCTGCACACAAGTCATTTTAGATTATTTGTTGCTACTGTGTGGTTGTCCTTAAAAAATGTCTAATTTAAAATGTCTGATGAATCAACGGTGGTCTTGAGACCTCCAGAAATAAGTGTAAAAACAAAGATGGTGACTTCGAAATTATTGCAGCAACTTCTGTACTCCCTGGCCGGCTTTCTTGTGAAACAAAGCCACCTGCGGTGGGTAGGGAGCTGTCCGCTGGGTGACCTTGACAGAATCCTGCAGGTCAACTGCCATGAAACGATTTTATGTAAAAGTTTAACTTATAAAAGTTACCATAAGTAGTAGAAAAAGTACCGAATGCAACTCGATGTAATGGGTATGAATACACTCGTGTGACGTTTACGATACTCGCTCGTTCCTTGCTCGTATCGTAATATCACACTCGTGTATTAATAGCCACCATTACATCATCGCTTCATAATGTACTATAGTTAGTTTTCTGGCCGTCTATTAAACTGCATTTTTACGTGTTTCCGATTACAGCACAGGGTTCAATATTTCAAAGCATTTGGAGCATTCAGCCCATACATACTCGTTCGGAGGACATGGCTTCGGCCAAAGAAAATCGAAATCTTAAGAATGTGTGTAACAATTGAACCTTTGCTTTTCGGTAATAATTTTAAACGGGCAGGATATGAAAGAAACAGGTTGAAGTACGTGATTGGTATTGCCGAAGATTTATAATTTCTTTTTTCATTTCTGCTTGACGCAGAACGATAATCCATCCACTTTGTCACAGTGATTCCGCTTTTTACGAAGGAACGCTGATTCTGATGTAATGTTATATACGGCTCTCCTTCGCTGTTTGAATACGTACGACGGCGCAACATTTGCTTAAGCAAAAGGTAAACAAATACTATTTCTCACAGTGCGGAGTGCCGTCTAGGAAATATTCGCATACGTGCTTGTGTAACACGGTTCAGTTCGAAGCACACAATTGAAATGAAAGCGTAGTCTCCTGAGATTGGGGCCAATAGAAGCCGAACTGACCGGGAGAAGCCACGTCATAGGCATAGTTGCCAACGTCTAAGACGTCATACTGTAGCCTTTCTCAGGGCGAAATGCGGCATGTCGCGGACAGCCAGGTTTCCACACGGTTCTGATTGGAGCACATGCTCCGTCGGGAGCACACAGTACGGTTACGAGCCATATTTTATACCGCATCCGCAGCGTCCAACGAGATTTCGCCCTTGGTGAAATGCATATAGGCACGGCGAGGTCAGGGATTTGCCTAGGCATTTCCACACGATTTAGTTCGGAACACATGTTCAGCAGAGAGCATACAGTTCAGTTCGGAACACACAGTTTCCTTGCAAGCACCAAGTCCGGTTACGAGCAACATATTATAATAATAATAATAATAATAATAATAATAATAATAATAATAATAATAATAATAATAATAATGTCTTTATTGATATGGCGAGGCTCGGGCCATCAGGCCCGCTCTTCCGCCTAACCACATATCACATGTTAACAATTTAGTTCATACAATGCAATTTACAAAAGTACAAGTATGATAGTTTATATTAGGTAAGTTATATTATAATAGGTAAGTAGTTAGTTGAGTAGAAGTATCATTTGAAGCAACTTATGAACAATATCAAAGGTTAAACAGATACAAAAAATGTTACAGAATGAAATTTGAAAAAGAGAAAAGTATTTGAATTTAGAGACGGAAATCGACAACAAAAATTTAAATTGCATAACGTTATGCGCTCCACTAGTCTGGCGCGCTACGCGGCAGCCTGGTATTCACCCCGAGCGACTGTAATCTATTAATACAGAAACATACCATTTTACCCGCCGCTCGGCCCTGGAGGAAAACCCGCTAGTCGGGGAAAACCCACCAGGCAGGCTGCGTCCTAATACAAAGTTAAGCTAAGCTAATCTGAAGTGAGAGGTCCTTGGAATGTTTTCCTCAGCTGCTGTCCATGCTGAAATTATATCGCATACGCTGCGTCTAACGGGATTCCGCTCTTGGTGAAATGCATATAGGCGCAGCGAGGTCAGGGACGTGGCTAGCCATTTTTACACGATTCAGTTCACAGCACATGTTCATCAGAGAGCATACACTTCAGTTCGGAGCAGAAAGTTAAGTTCGGAGCACCTAGTCCGGTTACGAGCAATATATTATCCCGCATACTCAGCGCTCAACGACATTGCTGTCTTGTTGAAATGCATCTAGGCGCGGCGAGATCAGGGACTTGGTTAGCCATTGCCACCCGATTCAGTTCGGAGCACGTGTTCAGCAAAGAGCATACAGTTCAGTTCGGAGCACCCAGTCCGGAGGAGCCAGTCCGGTTGCGAGCGATATATTACACCGCACACGCAGCGCCCAACGCGATTTCGCTCTTGGCGAAATGCATTTCGGAGGGCTGGCGAGGTCAGGGACTTAGCCGGGCGCGGGGTGGGCGTGTCTGCGGTGAGCGGCGCGGCGGCGCGCGGCCCGACACGCGCGCGCGGCCGCAGTAAGCCAGCTCCTCGCCCGGGCGTGGCAAGGGGCGATGAGGGAGGGGGGCGGGGCTGCGGGCGAGGTGTTGTGTGCGCGGTGGTGTCGCGGTCGGCGCGCGCTGCCGCGGCTCGCCGGCCGCCCTGGCCGTGTTAACACGAACGCCGCCGCCGCGCCGCGATGTGCTGTGCAGTGCCGCACCGCGCGTTTCGCCCGTTCGCCCGCCCGCTCGCGGTCAGCGCCTGGAGCCGCTGCCTCGCTGCAGGAGAAGCCCCGCGCGGATTTTCAGGGGAAGGCCCTTTGCGCAGAGGTCCGGCGCGATGGCTTTCCGCCCACTCGGAGTCAAATCACGGGTAACGCTGAAGCCAGCCGGCTGGATTTCGCTGAGTGATTCGTGGATGGCGTGGGGCACCTTCCTGCAGGATGACGTTTGGGGTGTGTGGAAGGCGAGAGAGATATGTGAAACATTGGAGCATGGTTGAGTGACAAGGGAAGCATATGGGTCATGGGAGGGGGTGTGGGGAAAGGGCAGTGAGCACGTGAGGACGGGACGTGAGGACGGGACGTGAGGACGGGACGTGAGGACGGGACGTGAGGACGGGACGTGAGGACGGGACGTGAGGACGGGACGTGAGAACGGGACGTGAGGACGGGACGTGGGGACGGGACGTGGGGACGGGACGTGGGGACGGGACGTGGGGACGGGACGTGGGGACGGGACGTGGGGACGGGACGTGGGGACGGGACGTGGGGACGGGACGTGGGGACGGGACGTGGGGACGGGACGTGGGGACGGGACGTGGGGACGGGACGTGGGGACGGGACGTGGGGACGGGACGTGGGGACGGGACGTGGGGACGGGACGTGGGGACGGGACGTGGGGACGGGACGTGGGGACGGGACGTGGGGACGGGACGTGGGGACGGGACGTGGGGACGGGACGTGGGACGGGACGTGGGGACGGGACGTGGGGACGGGACGTGGGGACGGGACCGGAGACAGGGCGTGGGAATAGGCTCTGTGGCAGGAGTAAAGGAAGGGGACGTGAGGTGAGTGCATAGAGAGGAGAATGGAGAAAGTGCGTGGAGGTAAATGGTTATGCGTGTGGGGTCGAGTAAATGGTTTTACGTGTGGGGTGGGGGCTTGTGGTGTCCAAGGGCGCAAGGCCGAAGCGTGTGACGAGGTGAGATAAACGGCGGGAGATGGGCGGAGATGAGGGGTGCAGGTGGAACTTGAGAACGTTCTTTGGTTCGCCAGAAATTTTATGTTCAAGAAATTGAGAATTCACTTCCAAATCATTTCTTAGTAAAAGTGAGTCACTGAACAAGTCGCGAATATATTTTATTATTCTTCATCTTTTTGCTCTTTTTTACGAAGATTGTTTCATTCCTAAATTTTAAAACAAACAAAAATTGTGATTAATTAAATTAATTTAATTAAAAGTAAGATAATTTTTTTTTGAATGGTGTGCGTTTTCTTATGAAATCTCCAGTGAAACTTTATATATTTTCGAGTAGATCGAGCGAGTAGATTCAGACTGTTTCTGAAATGATGGCGAGTTTTAATATTGAAATTGGGGGATAAATATTTCAAATTTCAGGTAAAAATATACTAGAAGGAAATCTAGAAAACAATTACATATACATTGTGCTGCCTGTAGACATTCAAAGAACCACATGGAATCATGCACATCTTTACTTTTCATTAATTACAGTCCATTCGTTATTTTTATTGAATCAATTTATCTCGAACAGTTTAAAATTCAATTTGTTTAATCTTCTTAGTAGCCTTGTTCCATAATTGTATCCGCTTTAACTAATTATCAGAAGT
The DNA here is from genome assembly GCA_031308135.1 of Acheta domesticus. Lineage (NCBI taxonomy): Eukaryota > Metazoa > Arthropoda > Insecta > Orthoptera > Gryllidae > Acheta > Acheta domesticus. The sequence continues at coordinate 33,329,751 of JAHLJT010009436.1, forward strand.
GTTGACTTGCATAAATATACTTTGAGAGGCTAATAAAAAACAAATGGACTGACCCCTGCTTCCGTATACTATTGTCTAATAGTTATTTGTTTATTCTTGTTTTACTTCGGGAGTATTTCAAGGATTTTTGATCAAATAGTTTACATCCTAGAATATAATTAGAACTTAATGTAGATTCATATACATTAAAAAAGTATTTCTATCACTCTACATTCATTACGGCCGAGCGAAGTGGCTCCGTGCATAATGCGCTGACTTCGCAGTCGGGGGTCCGGGTTCGATCCCCGGGCAGGCGATCCTGACTGCGGTAGAGTCAATTCTGTACGCACTATCAATATCCAATCTACAAATCCTTTACGAATGCTTGTGAAACTGTATTACGTATTTATATATTTGGCATTTTGGGTTAATTGCTGGCTATATTGCCGGCGAAAGTCATAATCTCCAAATGGTAGCAAAATGAAGAAAATTACGTGAATATACCTAACGTGAGTATGTGAGTCTAACGAGTAAAAACGTCCAAAGTGCTGGATATCGGTCAACTCTAATGTAGTGGATATTTATAAATATTTATGTTTACGCCAGTGAGTGAATTAATGTTTTAAGGACATTATACACATAAAATTCAGTATATCAACGTCGTAAACGTTTATGAATAAATAATGTCCGATGATTTTATATTAGAAATATATAATATATTCTTGTCAAAAATTAGAGCAGAAGGTAGTCAAAAGAAAGGAATCAACAAAGTTAAGATTCAAGTAAAACTAGTATATGAAAAAATAGTTATTACTATCATTGCCAAACAAAAAGGAACCAATATTGCAATTTCTGTTAAGTACCATTAAATTTTCGATTACATCGCAACAAAACGAATTACATTTTGAGCCGTACAAGTAGTACTTGGTGACCAAATCAAATATGTGCGTCTAATTCGTTTTAGTTTCATATTTCACACTGTAATCTACAACACACATTTCCGATACAATATAAAAGGCAATATGACTTGGACTGTCTGTATCAAGCTTGTCATGTTCTCGCCAATTCCTCTTTTAACTTACTCACTACGATTCGAATCGTGCATTCTTATTGCTGGTCCCCACTCCTAAAATGAGTCACGTCCCCACTCATCTATACTACCGGCATTTGCACTCGAGTAGCTCGCACGCGGCTCCCAAGGTCGGTGAAAGTGCAAAATGCTGTGCAGGCCTGCTGACCAGAGACAGAACGGGCGTCTCGGCGAAGTATCAGTATTGTTGCACAAAACAAAATCCTTTCGAGGTGCGTACTTTTCCGGGCACTTTCAGATGATAAGTGTAAATAATTCACTGGCTGTTCAATCAGCGCCAAGTGGGTCACCGAATGTTGTTCGGCTGCTGCAACAGTCCTTGCCGCCTAAATATTAGAGCGTTTCAGTCGGAGCTATTGCGACGCGTGCCCTGTTATTCTATCTTCGCCGGGGACATTTAGAGCACGTAGTCTGCCAAATGCTAGCGGCACGGAAGGTACATGTCATAAATAAAAAAAAGTTATTTATCTACTCCCATTGTATAATGCTGTATTTGATGGCTACAACCAGTTGCATAATGATAGTCATTTCGAAACAGTTTTCATTATGATACAGGTTCTTCACCAATCACAGGGAAGTGTACAAACCAAGTAATGACAGTTAATTATTGAGAATTGTTTTAGCAAATGTTTCGTTCGATTGTGGGTGTCAAAATTGTATTTGATTTTATGTTATGCTCAATAGTTTTAATTTCTTTTATTGTTAGTATTTTTTCCTGGTATATTATTTAAAATAAAGTGGATCGTAATTTCACTTTGATCCTACTTGACTGTGGCAGTACTCCCTAGCAGGCGGACAGGTAACCACAGTCACCTGCGGCAGCATGCGAGGGTAGATTTAGGTAGCTGTCCGCTAGGTGGCCTTGGCTGAATCAATTGCCAAGAAGCGATTCATTTTAAAAGTTTAACTTATAAAAGTTGTAGAAAAAGTACCGTATGAATCTCGATGCAATAGGTATTACATCATCGTTTCATAATGTACTATTCACTGCCACTAGGCTTCCGTCTCGCAAACTTTCTGTCCTCCGGTTTGTCGCTCGCCTCAGGGCCATCACTCATTCATTATCAGGCATTACTGTTCTCCGGCACAGCTGTGTTCATAAGAAAATGAGATAGTGTTCTAGTCACTCGGCGCGAAATCAGTTACGCTCATCTCTGCCGTTTAAATTAAATTGCGGGATCTGAGGTGGATATTTCCTTCAATCTTAAACTTGTATCTACAGTAGAGTTATCGAGGTAAACAAAGAATTACAACTATTTTTTTTTTTGACTTCGCCCTGTGCTTATTACTTCAAACGAGAGTAGCGAAAGTGGGGCAATCCTCACTTGAGAATGGAGAAGTCGGCGTCGGTGGTGGGCTGGGCGGCTGGAATATTACGGGCGTAGCCGCGCGGCAAAGCGGTGTTTACCTCTGCGCGGAATTAAAAGATCGATGGCTGCCACTCGAGCGGAGCGCTCCCTGCGCGCGCCCATCCATCCAGCAACGCAGCGCTCGCGGCCACCCGCCCGCGCGCCCGCGGGCCATCCATCTCGCGCGCTGTCTGCCGCCCACGCCCGTCGCGCCCCGCCCCCGCACCAGCCGGCCCCGCCGCGCCCCGCGCCGCGCTCCTCCGCTCCGAAGCAGTCGTCCAGTCCCCGCTCCGCATCAGCCCGCAACGCTACTCCCAGCACCGCCCCGCTCCGCTCCCACACCGGCCGGTCCTGCCCCGCCCCGCTCCGGTCTGTGCTCCTCTGCTCCGCAGCAGTCGGCCACTCCCCGCTCCACTCCGCACCAGCCCGCAACGCTACATCCCGCCCCGCTCCGTCCCCGCACCAGCTGGTCCGGCCCCGCCCCGCTCCGGTCTGTGCTTCTCCGCTCCACACCAGTGGGGCACTCCCCGCTCCGCACTCTCCGCTCCACTCCACACCCCCACGCCACGAATCAGCCGGCCCTCCCCGCTCCGCACCACAAACCTTCGCCCCGCACCAGCCGGCCCTGCCCCGCTCCACTCCACGCTCCTCCGCTCCGCACCAGTCGGTCACTTCCCGCTCCGCTCCGCACCAGCCCGCAACGCTCCTCCCCGCCCCACCCCGCCCCACATCGCCCCGCAGCCCTGCCCCATTCCTGCCCCGCACCTTGACTTCCCGCACCGCCACGATCCGCCCAACTCCGCCCCGCACTTCCCCTCCGCCCCGCTCTTCCCCTCCGCCCCGCTCATCCATCTCCGCCCCGCTCATCCTCGCCCCGCGTCGCCTCGCAACGCCTTGTCCCCCAACCCACACTTACCTGCTCCGCCCCGCCCCACCCCCTTACACTGCACCGCCTCGCCCCGCACCTCGATATCCCGTCCCGCCAAGCACCGCCCAACTCCACCCCGCTCTTCTCCACCCACGCCGTCCTGCCCACCCCGTCTCCTCAACACACTCTGCACCACTCCGTCCTGCACAGTGTTGCCTACCCTTCCTCGCACGTCATTTACTCCCCACCTCATCTCTCCCCGCCTGCTTCACATTACTCCTCCTCACCCCCAAACCACACGATCCCGCCTATTCCGTTTCGATTCGCCCCGCCCTTCTCCACACGTCTTTTAAATCTCACACGTCTCTCGTTGCTCGTCTGACCTTAATGTGCTCTTTCTTATGCATTCTCTTCTTCCCCTCTATTTGCCGCCGCACCCGATCTCCACTACTGTGTCCCTATTCGCCTTCACATGCCCCATCCTTTTTCGCTTCTTTTCGCATCGCTCTGTTCTGCTACGCACATCCTAGTCCTGAAATTCTGAGTCCCTACGTTGTCTTGCCACTGTACTTCTCGGTCTGATCGTCCCCATTCTGCCACTCTTTTTCCTCTCAAGTCGGGCCTCGCTTTGTCCATACCCTCTCCCCACTGCTTCTCAATCCGAGTGACTTGTCCCAGCTTTGCCCTATCCCACCCTATCCTGCCTCGCAGTGCCGTGCCCTTACTGTAGTCCTTGCTCTGTCTGGCAGGGTCCTGCCCTTCAGGCCCTTCCCTATAGTTCCCTGTCCTGTTCTGCCTTTCCAGTAGTGCACTGTCCTGTACTACCCTCCCCTGCAGAGTCCTGCGTTGTTCTGCCAAATCTGCCATGTCTTCTCCATTTTCGGCCTGTCCAGTACTCCAACCCTCTCCGCCAACCCCATTGCCTTCCACCCTGTTCGGCTGCACCTTAACAAAAACCCTACCATTTCCCCGCCCTGCTCTTCCGCGTTTTTTCCTACCCTGCCCACCCCCTTTCCCGCTCGTTCCCCGCCCACCGTGCGCTCGGCTCCACTCCGCTCCGCGCGCAACCTGTCCCCGCCCACTCATCCTCTTGCCCCAGGCACTGCGAGGGCGCCCCGCGCCGTCACTTGTCGCCGAAATGAAAGCAATAATCCGTTAATCAGCGAATCAATCCGCGGATTCATCAATTATCGGCAGAGGTACACCTGTTCCACCGTGCTTCGTCATTCGAAGGGCCGATTTCGTGGTTGGAGTTCGCTCTCGTTTAGGAGCTGAAACCGTATTTCATCCTCAACCATAATTCTTTAATTCTCTCTTCACCTTCTGTTGATTCTTACTTCTGTTTTTAAGATATTGTTCTTGGCTGTCAATTCTCTTTTATCTCGTCTTCCATACGCTCTCTAAGAGGTGCTTGCAGTTTATTTCTTTTCCAATTGTATATTTAACCATCGTTCCATCGTGTTCCGTCATTCGAAGGGCCGATTTCGTGGTTGGAGTTTTCCCTCGTTTAGGAGTTGAAACCGTATTTCATCCTCAACCATATTTCTTAAGTTCTCTCTTCACCTTCTGTTGATTCTTACTTCTGTTTTTAAGATATTGTTCATTCGCTCTCAATACTCTTTTATCTCTTCTTCTATACGCTCACTAAGAGGCACTTGCAGTTTATTTCTTTTCCAATTGCAACGTGATGAGTTGCAATTGAAACTTTCTCTGATTGTCCATTGCGACGTTGGAGTCAGGAGAAGCTTCAACCCTGACCGAGAATAATTAATCTTCTTTCTTAATGGGTACGTTCATAAATTTGTTTCTTGTGAAGAGACACGTACAGGGAAATAATTAAAGATCCTATCTCGTGAAGTTGAAATGTTTCAATTTCTTACTTAACGATTACTAATACTATATTAAAATGAATAATATGTCGGTCGGCTACGGTTACGAGAAATTGGTAAATACACCATTAAAATAATCGTGCAAGATGTTTCATTGCAATAACATAAAATAATAAGGAAATATAACACCATTTTAAAGACTTTTTAAATTACATTTAGTTTAAATTTGTTTTTGTTTAGAGTAAATTCTTTTGTTTCAATATTTAAACCAAATAAAACTGTTGACTTATTGACAAATTTTGAAAGTTCAAGAAATGTCTAAACCACGACTAATAACATATATTGTTTTCAAAACTAAAGCAATAGCAGAAATTTTAGAACTCTTACTCAAAGTGTTATTGGCAATATTTTAATTAAATTAACTTTGTTCAAAATTGGTCAAAATCCTCAGATGTAGTCCTCTGAAACTTGCAATCACGCAAGAACGTTACAATGAATAAATTGTTTGTTACCTCCGTCACAAAAAGTGTGTTTTGGCCCTTTTAAATCTGTCTCAATTATTATGTCAACATTAGGAACACGATGTACAAAATAAGTAATTTGTCCATAAAGAGAATATAACGTTATAATATCATAAGATAATACATATATATAATAAGATATTATATAAGATATAATAAGATAATATAAAAGTAATAATAAGATAATATATTTACACAGATATGTATTTGAAGTTATCACAGACTTTTTGTCCAATTACAGTTCTTTACCTACCAGAATGTTACAGTTAGAGTTATCCTGCTATTTTTATTTACCCTACTACAGACTACAAACTCAAGAACTAATCATCAGTTTAATTACCTATTCACAAATCGTTCTTTCTTAATAACTATTGGAAATACGAGGAACCTAACACTTAGTCCTCAAGACCTATTTGGTAGCTATAATTCTCCTCATAACCTATTTGAGCTACAATTTTGTTCCACCTATACATACATTGTATATCACTGCACCATCTTGTCTTCTCTCTTCCCACGCTTCTTTTCCTGACACTTTGATCCCGAGACTTGTGCCCATCTAGTTGTATCCATCCCACATTCATTTTAGTTACTTGGCCATTACTATAGCGTCAGTTAATTGAGTGTTTTTTCTTCTTGGTATGTTCCTTATTTTTTTGTTTAATGTGTACCAGTAATGTGTTCCTTTCCATCTTTGTTTCTTTGCCAGAGACCAAGCTTGTACACCATACAACCATACTGGAAGAACACAGCTATCCATTACAGATCCTTATACTTCAATTTTCGGTGTTTTGTCTGAAAGTAAGAATGAAAGTGACCAAACTTTATTTCAGTCCATTGTAATTCTCCTTTCTTATCCTCCTCTGATCATTTAAAAGACACCATCTGTGTGTGGGTGTGATCTA